>CAJUYH010000025.1:0-44514 GCA_910591685.1 Galerucella tenella
ATATATATATATATATATATATATATATATATATATATGTATACGATATATATCCAAACAAATTGTTTCTCAGAAGAATTCTGACTGAAGCTTTCTGCTTGCAAGTATAAACAATTAAACAAAGAATGAATAGCGTGAAATACCATTTATCTCACTTAGCTATTTTAATTGAACGTACTCATACTCTGAACACTGTAAGAAAAAAAAAATTCCATTCAACAATATAATTGAAGTATAATAATATTTGAAAATAAATAAATATATGTGTAGATTTAGAGAAAAGTAGGTATGTATGAAATTCAAGTGATAACGTTGAATTCACATGGTGATGGATATTTCAAGTGGAAGTATACGGGTATTATTAGACGGTTAAATTAATAATACCATATTATTTGTTTAGTATTTTTATTTTACGGCAATTATAGATGTATAGTAAATACCCATAGCGCTAGTAAAGACATCCGGCTATTCCTCAACTTCTTAGAAAATCTAATTAAATGTTCTCCACACTAGTTAAACATATACTGTGTGGCACCTACTCCCCTGTCATGATATTAACGCTGTTAGGCGAAATTGTAGGGTGGTAATGATATACACGTGACTTGCTAATTTCACCAACACTCACTTGTGCGTCAACATCATACAATATATTATTATACAAATACACATTAAGTGCGCTTATACACAGTTCATACACCCATAATTTCCAAATAATTATAACACCATTTTTGGATTAATTCAAATGCAATAAATTAATTCACCCAACATATTTGTGATGTGTTATAGTTAATTATTTACCACAATCAATTCTTTCCATTGATCAATTCAATAGATTAAATTGAATGAATGATATTTAAGACTAAATATAGCCAAGATACGCTGGATCTCAGCCATATTTATATTTTGGCATATCCGCTTATCGTTCAATACAATGTTTCCATGAAAATTATTGCGGGAAAGACCGCAAATACATATACATCATTTGCTTATCCATTACAAATAGTAACTCGATATTTATGTTGATAAAAAATAAAATGAGATTGCCTTAATTCAAATTTATATATACCTAATGCAAAATATAGTATGCTACATATACATCTATAGCGCGCTTTAGTTAATGCTTTAGTAAAGTTTAAATTTAGCTGTGCCATCATATCCTGTTCATTTTCACGCTGCCATAAAATTCATATCAAAAGTGCTAAATTTCCAATTCCAACAACAGCATTACTAAAATAAAACTATTGCGACTTGCTTCATCGTAATCAATAACTACTTTGGCCGAATAAACTTTCACTGTTGGACTGTGTAATTGGTAAAATGTACGAAATAACGCATTAGGTATGATGATGGATAATGTGATAAATTGGGTGATGAGAATATTCAATTATAAATTCCATTGAACATTGTTTGAAAATAGCCAAGTGTTAGCAAAAATGAATGTGAAATGGACGAGTTAAATACACGCAAGAACGAAGGGGTTCGAAAGAGAATAGAAGCAAAATATAAACCTGATGGTGCCTTATAATACCTATCCATATATATATATATATATATATATATATATATATTTGTGTATACACATTTTAATCTCGTTGTGGAGATAACACAGAGCCATTGAAGCAATTTCTTATGGTAGAGATATGTCACACAATACCTCAATGCTCAGTATAAGTTATTCATAAATTTTTTTCACCATACAATAGCTCAATATTTCTCTTATTTTTTATAAAATGGTTGATTGAGGATTTGTCTTTTTCCGCTTTGCTGCCGCTGTGATTTGAGTTCGCCAGCAAAGGGGAACAGGCCGATTTTCAACTGCCTAACAGCAAAGTAATTATGATGAATGATGATGTACATGGAATAGAAAAAAAAAGACAAAATAATATTGCTGTGGCAATTGCACAAAAATACGACGAATATTGTGCATTGGATACTTGTATCGAGTGTTATTTCACGTGATTATCCAAATATATGTGAAAAATATGTTGGATATGACAATGTGCATTATTAGCTGGTTAGTCGGGGTACAGTAACAGTAACAGAAGCCCAGTGATTAACGGCCTATTCCCGACTACGGGGTATTTTTGTCGCAGGCCAGTAGTATACATCTCGGAACGTTCAGTCCACCGACATGTTTGCCGCCCTCTACTCGCTCAACACCAAACACCTCCCCGCGTCACATATCCACACACATATATATATATATATATATAATACTAGTTTCACGTTTCTCACTTATAAACTCGTGTGTACTCATGTACTGTGGTACATGTTGAATAATGCCTAGATACTTCCGTAAATTCAACTACATATACAACATCTTTACCCCCATACACATAATATATGTTTGATGGGAACCGCGGAAGAAATTCGTGTATTCTCAATTGTTCAGTCGTCATTGGATTTTTATTTATTTCCATGCGATTGAATAAAAGAAAAAACAATATTTTGATAAGTAATTTTTTTTTCCATCATCTGTACAAAATTGATTCATTATCATGAAGGAAATATTATAATAAGAAAAATGAATTATATTCCTTTAATGTCCATTTGTTATTTGTGAATAATCATATGGAATTAAAGAAAAAAAAAGTGGGAAAGCTCCAACACGGGCAGGTGGGCAGCCAAACGGATGGAGTGTCTGTGAACGGAGAAGTAAACTAGCTATTACTTTACCCACTTCTCCACTCGAAATCATATGTTCAATGCGTATTTGTGGAGCATTACTACCCGGAGGAGATTGACCATGTCTGCCATACATCTACTTACATTGCCGTTTATGTCCTGACGAGAGGTGCATGGTGGCATGGTATGCCCTTGGGTAAGCCCTAAAACAAATTATCCAACTGTAAAAATGTGTAAGTACCTTTTTGCTAGACAACTGAATAAGGAGTAAATTAAAACAAAAAATCACAACCGCAATCACTCTCTGTCCCGAAATATTTTTTTCAAATAACCATAAAAACAAACTTTTATTTGTTTAAACAAATTATCGACTGCATATTTTTTTCAGTTATTCTCTAAAGATTTCATATTTACTTATGTCTCAAGGAAATAAAACAAATTTTTCGATGGTCCGAATATTTTTATCAAAATAACCCCATACAACTGGGCTACAAGTACAACTTCAATACCCTTATACTAGAACAACATGATACTCCGATGATGTTACAGATATTTAATTTCTCACATGTTTATACCCATGTTACCGACTCTATATAACATAAAGTGCTTGAAATTTCTTGTACAATCCAATAGATAGCCCTCAGAAAGCTCGTAAAGTCGGTGAATTTATAAATAATTTTACATTTCGACTATAATGTGTGCAAAAATTAACCAACACAAAAGATTTAGTTCAATCGTCACCCAACATTTTTACATTATTTTCACGTATATTATAGTGACATGAAGATATGTTTCAATAATGGTATTGGCGGGCAATATAAAAAACAATGTAACTATCTTTTGCTTTGAACCAAAATATATATATATATATATATATATATATATATATATGTATTTATGTTTACATCGTCAGAGTTTACTTTAATTTTTCAGGTTAAAATTGTGTTGGACGACTTTTTATGCGCATGTACTTCCACACATATGTGTTGACACTTGAACTACTCGAATATTTTTCGTATGTCATTATGCACGAGTGCTGATGTGAACAACACAGTTAATTTTTCAATAACACCGCTAGAATCAATGGATTCACCTAAAGAATGGACTTACGCAATGAGACGATGTATGCAGGTAAATAAATTGGATAAATTATTGCAACGTTATGTTGGGATAAATCTCCCATATAAATTCATTTTTTTTTGTTGCATGTGTTTCAGGAAGTAGCTCCCGGGATATTTCTCGGTCCATATAGTTCTGCCAGTAGATCAAAATTGCCAACACTACAACAACAAGGAATAACACATATTGTTTGCGTCCGACAAAACATAGAATCACATTTCATCAAGCCAAATTTTCCTGATGTATTCAAGTAAATAATCAAACAAAAGATATAAAAAGCTGCATATTGCAAGACTAAGAAAAATTTTGATACGATTTATAATTGTCCCTGCCAGATATCTCGTATTGGATATAGCTGACACAACAACCGAAAATATAATACAGCATTTTCAACGGGTCAAAGTTTTTATAAATGAAGGATTGAATTCTGGTGGTAGAGTTTTGGTTCATGGCAATGCAGGAATATCACGCTCAGCAGCGTTGGTTCTCGCTTACGTAATGGAGACGTATAATTACTCACGCTCGTAAGTTTTCATTTGGTATTGTTACTACTTATTGAAATGGCGTGCGTATTTTTCTCATCTATATATATTTATTTCATATAAAATTATGTTAGAGAAGCATTTGCCATAGTGCAACAGAGGCGATTTTGTGTCAACCCAAATGAAGGATTTCTTGCCCAATTGCATGAATATGAGCCAATTTATCAAGCGCAAAAAATTTCAAAGAATGAACACGAGCCATCCACGAGACAGCAATGTATTAATAATAAGAGAACAATACATCAAATGGATACAGAACGATCAGACGATACAATTGATAATATGGATAGTTGATGACAATACAAAAGACTATTGAAGTTAGTGACCGAATAAAATATTATTCTATAATATATTTCGATTTTTTCCCATAATCTATAATTGAAATATTGTTTCAACAATAACTTCAAGAAACAGTGTGGAAAAACGAGAAAAAGCTGGAAAAAATAGGGAATCCACAAAGTGTCACACTGTGGGTATCTAATCGGAGTATTGTGGCTTATTTCATTTAGTTGATCTTACAAGTATTGAATGTGTTTTTAATTATTGAAACACTAAATCACGATGTATGTTGAAAATGTTCGAATCCAAGGCTACAATACACGCGTTCTCTTTGAAAATAATTCATTTTAATCGCAGTTAAATTGAAAATATAATTCTCAATTAAGTATAATTTACTTGAATTTCTCAACAGAAAATTGTAAAAACAAAATATCTACATTTACTAGTATTGACTGAGATGATAAAGACACGATGCGATTACTTATTTCTATGAATCATTAAATATTATCGATAATTAAACTAAAGATGAAGGAATTTTTTCCTTCCACTTAAAATATTGAATTGATAGTATGGATATGAAATAAAACAATAAACAAATAATAATGAGTCCCTTGAACTATTACTCATAATTTAATTTATATATTTTTCATTTATATTTCGTATATATAGGTGTAAATATTAATTAATATTTATTGAAATATGTAGTTGAGAGTTATTCGGACCCAACTCTCAACTACATCCTTACTTCGTTCCTGCCCGCTGAAATCATCCACACTGATGCGGCTATCTTTGTTAATTAATAACCCAAAAACAATGGCATGTATTGAAAAACGGAAAAGGTCTTTTTGTCTCTGAATCGTTTCAACTATGACTGAGTATGCGCTGGACTAGCGATTACAGTACTCAGTGTATTTTGTAATTCTCTATGAACATTAAAATATTATACATAAATTTTATATATTATATACAACACTTAATAATATTTGCGTTGCTATATTTTGGCAACCCCCGATAGAACAATAATAAACATTTTTTTAATATATAATCAATTGCCGCTTCAATACCACTCTTGGGATATATGTATTTGTATTACCATATGAATTTTGTATGCTGTCAGGCTCCAAAATTGGTAGCATTACTAATGTTGTTGTTAGCGATTGTGGGCCCACCCAAGACTACTGTAATTTTGCAACGAGGCAAAAATGTCAGTATTAATATTGACTTTACCATTAGTAAGTTTCATTTTCAATATTATTACTTGAAAATAATATGAAGTATAGTTAAATTGTGTTACAAGTAAACTAATATTTTTCATTAAAATTTCATAGAGCAAGAGGTACAATCAGTAACCACTGTTGTCCATAGTATTTTGCTGGGATGGCCCATCACATTCAAAGTGCCTCATGCGGAAGCTCGTGATTATCCAACATCTGGTATACCATGTCCATTGTCATCCGAATGGCTTAATCCATTACAAGACCTCTCTGTCTGTGGCAAACAGGTATCCCCCGATAGGTTTCTATATTATATACATCTATACTATTGTGAGGATATGGCTGATGAATTTAATATCAGTATAAGTATTGAAGGAAAAATTTATTGTTGAAAACAAAATAAGGTTAAATAAACAATTTATAGTTTCATATATTTTTATTCGAGTTTACACACAATAATTCCGTTATTGTAGAAATCAATTTATATTTGTTATGTACGTCCGTTAATATATTTCTTAATTTATTACAAAAATTAATATTACACACGATTCATTCTCAATAATAAATAATATTTGCATCACCAAGTTTTAAGAACCCCTGAAAATAAAATATATAAATATTATTTATAACTCAATTGCAGTTATGCATTTAAATATTGTACATATTTATTTTAATTTATACGTACACAATAATATTGTTGATTGGAATGTGAATGAGTTTTACAAAAAATCCAATAAAGCCCATTATACAAAAACCAATGGCAGTAGCAATAGCAATTTTTTGAAACTCTGGAGCAAAAAAAAATATAAAATTATAAATGATCATGTATGTGAGTTAGGTTAGGTTTAGTGCAGTCCTATTTTATTCAAATGTCATGTTGACTGACCTTTTCTGTCGGGTTTGGTGCACCTCTTCACCAACCTAATACTGTCCTTGGTGAACTTACGACTGGGTTCAGTGAACTTCTTGATTTGATCCATTTTATTATAAACTTCTATATAGCAAACCATAAAACATTACAAATATTTGTAAATTGACATTTGATAGAGTACTCAACTAAGCAAATACTTTTAAGTTACATCCAATTATGAAAAAACCTAAAAAATACTAATATTTTTTTTGAGATTCATCTAAAACTATTGATAACACATATGCTATATATAAAATACTGATTGAAATTCGCTCAAATTTGTCCACTAGTTGATATCAATAGTAAATACATGAATATTCATTTTCTAATGATTAACAATAAAACCCAGTGGAATTTGATGGTATTCATTGAATTATAATTTATAAACGCACTGTAATATAGCTCATGAATTCAAAATAATATAAAATATAATATAGATAACTTACATTACTTACTCGCTCAGTAAACTCGTTCAAGTGCTTTATCTTACGATAAAAAAAATCAACTTTAACACTGTTATATGAGCTACGTGGAGACAACCCGTCATATACGTCACTTCCGAAAAATTGACGTTGGACGATTGGAAAGTTGAAGCGCTGGAGGATAGAGACCATGTTACCGAATGATACAAGTGGCGTCGTCTCCAATACAGTGGCGGCAATTTCAAATAACAAAATAACATATATATGAAAAAGTTATCCATAAACGTATATCCTGCAGACAAAAGGCAATATATATTGCCTATCGTTATTTTTATTTTCCTATTATTTGTTTTTTTTTTTATAAAAACGTATACTTATACATATAAACAATTATTCACGTAAAATATATTTCAATATTTATGAAGTATATTCATGAAAACGAAAAAATTCATACAGTCATAAGATAATAATGAAAGCGAACAACTTGAAGTAAACTGCGAACAGTTGTGATATGTATTTTCAGCATTGTCATCACTTCACATTCATTGGCTTAAATAGATTATTGTTGGTATGCGTAAGGGACGCAGGAGTGACTGCGGGTGTGTGAGTAAGTCCGAACGCCAGAAGCTCTGTGTGCGACGTTACGAGCTGATGCATCAAACATAACAGTTTCAAAGTCTACTGCAACTTTGAAACCATTGCAAACAAAGCCAATTGAGTTATTGTTCAATAAATCAACATGTATCGAATTGCTCCACTATTTATTTTATATCTATCCACATTAAACGAAGCAGTAATTACTGATTGTGGTATGTGCAAAAACCAATATTTATCTATATAAATGGATATACATACATACATACATGCATACATGCAAACAAACAAACAAATTCAATATATAAATACATAGTATTTTTATTGCAAGTCTCAACTGATTTCTGTATGGAAGAGTCCATATCAGTGATAATTGATATGTATTACCGTGGTAGTGATCACTTTACAATAAAACAAGAAACTGGCATAATTGTTTAAACAATTTTCGAAATTGAAATGGAGAAATAAAGTAATTTCCTCAACATTGTTATTAAAATGTTTTTCACGTGTTCTTCTTGTCAAATGGACATTCACTTTAAAATACTTTTATTTAAAATAAGTATATATCTTTTATATGACAAAGTCAATTGAATTTATCATTGTATACCTTATGAAAATATATATGCCACTCTAACATTGGTTATATCATACAAATTATATTACTCAATATAACTCATTAATAATAATATTATTTTTTCTACGCCCAATGCACAATAATAATCGTTAGTCATTTTCACTCGATCGATTGGTGAAAAAAAAAAACCAAAAACCAATTGCTCTCATTCATAATAATATTGCTGCTATCACGAATGTATTACGCTATTAGTACATTATCTTTATGAATTTTGTATGCTGTCAGGCTCCCAAATCGGTAGCGTTGCTAAACTTGTTGTTTCCGATTGTATGCCCACTGATAACTACTGTATTTTGCAACGAGACAAAAATGTCAGTATTCACATTGACTTCAGAGTTAGTAAGTTTCATTTTCAACATTATCATTTGAAAATAATATGAAATATAGTTGAATATTGTTACAAAAAACTAAAATTTCTCATTAAAATATCATAGAGCAAGAGGTACAATCAGTAACCACTGTTGTCCATGGTGTTTTCATGGGAGTGCCCGTGCCATTTAAAATGCCTCATGCGAAAGCTTGTGACGATCCAGCTTCCGGTATAACATGTCCATTGTCATCCAATGACACCATATTCCACTACAAGGCCTCTCTGTATGTGCAAAAATCATATCCCTTGGTAGGTTTTCAAATAAATTCCTTTATAAGTATTCTTTCTGTACAATTCACTTCACAGAGTAAGATAACAATTTTACTATTTTTTCTAGGTGCAAGTTGATGTAAAATGGGAATTACAGAATGAAGCTGGCATTGATATTGTTTGTCGTTTAATTCCTGCAAAAATTCAGTAAATTTTAAAGCTATTAGACACTTTATTACAATTTATTGATTTTTAAACTCATATTTTTGATAAATTTTATGATGAAATATCGAAATATATTATAAATATATGATGTATTGATGTAAATTCGATCAAATATATATACATATGTATAATGGTTATATTACTATATAAGATATATATGATTTTAAGCATGTTCTCCGTTATAATATTTAAAAACAATTGCGTTGTCATCTGCAATACATTAGACTGTATTGGCATATTTTTTTCTCTTATGATTATTGTGTATAAATTGAAAATCAAAAATACCTATACAAAATAATAAGTAGTAATTCAAGGCACTATTTATTTGAAAAATAAATTTTTCATCAATGATTACAATGGTAATAATTTTATCAGCCGTCTCCCAACGAATTCATAATAATAATAAATTTTAGTTTATTTCAATATTTTGAGAAGAGGACTATTTTATGGCAAATCCATCGCCAGGTACTGAGTACATTATAATATACTAAACGTCGCTCATTGGATACACTTTAAAAGATCGAAAATCAGTCTCCATTCATTTTACTCATTAGAGAGACAATTGTTAGATGCATATACCACACAATTGATTTTGCGCATAAAAAAAATGTCAAAGACTACATACATAGAATATAAATATTTTGATTTTCATCAATGCAATTTCGCATTAAATAAAAAAAATTGTGTATTTATATATTGAAACTGGCAGTTGAATTAATGCGATTAAAAAGAAACAACAGAAATTATTGTCCATCACTACATTTGTTGATGTTTGATCGAATAAAGCATATTCCATATATAAGTAACGTAGAACAAAAGTGGCGAATTCTTCGAAGCTACTCTCCAAAGCCCTTTTTTTTTCTTCACTTATTCATTTGATTAATTGGATGCTTGCTAATGCGTGTTGAACAACATTTTATTTGTTAAACAGCCGAAATATCAATGGCAATTGTGCGTGAATTGAAAAATATCGTAAACGACATTTTACCCATGCGTAAATGTTCGCTTATGATGGAAATGTACAGTAAAAAAAAAAGGCTTTTGGCGGTATAAGGCGGACGTGAAGTTTTTTTTGTTTTTTCAACGTTAATACGTATGTTTTGAGCGTTAACCATATATAACCCTAATTAACTTGTGTCAATCGTGGAAACGCGTCAAAGACCCAGATGTTTTTACGACCGACGAGAAACACACTTATTTAGGTGTTTTTTTTTTAATTCTCACGAGAATATTACATATACAGTGGTAAAATTCAATTCATTTTTTTAACATATTGCGGCAATTAACTGCGGTATAGAAAAATGAAATATGCGTAATGAATGAGAAAATAAAGCAAGTCAGCTCATCGGTCGAAAAAGTTGATTCTCGAATGGTAACCCAGAAGTTACATTGAGGTATATCGTTATATATTTTATATGTATATATGGATGGAGTACATTCTTCGGCAACAAAAACAATGTAGACTGATAACATGTATCTAATTCATAATTTTTGATATTAAATGTCTCATTAGTTATTAACAAATACGCTGAATGTCTGTATAAAATATTGCTAAGTATAGTAACAATTATATTAAATATAGAGTTATAGCGTTATAAGTATCCTTTCTTGAAATACCCAAGCTTGGTCGTACGATTCGGCATTTATCATCAACAAAAATAAAAAAAAAAAAAAAAAAAAAAAAAAAAAACAAATAACAAAACATAATTTTGTGATATACTAACGGATACATTCGTTATATTACATTGTCATTTTTCATTTGTTCTGAGAGATGATCCGTAAATAATATTTATATGTATGCACAATATCGCTGAGTAATATGTCCTGCAATCACTCGCGATGCACCACTCGTTTTTTCTCAATTTCAATGACAAACACATTGTCATTCAAATATTATACTCGAGTCTAATCATATATCTATGCGTATAGTAAGTTGCACCAATAATAATTCTTTATAATCAGGGGCTTAAAAAGAATGTCACAGTAATAGCGATATTACAAAGGAATGTCTTGGGATGATTGATTTTATAGTAATTTTTTTTCTTTTTTTCGATAAATAATTATGTGTTCAAAATGAAAGGAATCTATATTCATGAGAAATGGACAGAGGCAAATAGTCTAATGAAAAAATGTCGAGATAACTTCTTCAAGACTAAACAAGCAAAAATTTTTGGCGCACTGGCGAAATGAATTAATGATTGACATATGCTGTATTTATTCAGTATTGGTATTAAAAAATGCCCTATCGCTATTCTCTTTGCATGGAATGCTTGATTATTACTATTATCATTATTATTATTATTTTGCAAGTATGTTAATATTGTTTTTCTTCTTATTTTAGATTTTCCCGTTGCACCACACTCATGAATTTCATCAACAAACTTACGTTACATCGGAAAAAAAAAGAACGCGAAAATATATAAGAGGCGAGTGAACGAATACCCGAAATATTTGTTAAACTGTGCATCCTGCATCGGAAGTTGGCACAAATGTGCTCTCCTGTCTATAGTAATCTTGATGATGATGATGATGATGATGATGATGATGATGATGATGTGCCGTTGTATCATAATTTTCCACTTTAACGGGATAATCCGTGACACAATTTTGCGGCTGATTAAGTGCGGGTGGTACGAAATTATCCTGATAACTTGGCAAAACAAGCGAATCAGCATGGTATTGATGATACGACGATTCATTTGTCGTTCCACCACCAACACTACCACCACCATCAGCAACAACATTGCCACCATCACCGCTGCCGCTTCCACGACCCGCATCAACACCACCACCACCGCCACCACCACCACCACCACCAACTTGTTTGAGACATGTAGGCCCGTGTAAACTTAACATATCAACTAGTCTTCGTCGCTGTGTCTCCAATTCTTGAATTTGTGATTTCAACTCGTGATTCTGCGACTCTAATGTTTCTGATTCTTGTACAAGTATCACGGTTTTTTCCCGTTTTTTTAATCTACACTTGGTTGCAGCTATTTTATTTCGTTCTCTTCGCCTTCTTCGCCTCTCTTCATCTTCAGGTGTTAACTGAAATTGAAAAAAAATATATATTCATTAGTAATTTTCTGTTTAATGATATTATATTTTCAAATATATAATTAATATAAGATGAAATATGTACCCCTGCCCGATTGTTATTGCAACTGGAATCATCATCCTCTTCATCATCCGCACTTCCCTCCTCTTTTTTCGGTTTCTTTTTTCCTTCATCGCTACTACCATTGGCTCGCCTCTTTGTCTGCAGCGTCAGCTTCAGCCCTATCACAAGCCCAAACACATTTGTTCCATCTCATATTTACAGATACAATATAATTTATTGCATTTCACTTAATGAATAGTTAATTTGATCATTGTTGCTTCAGTTTTTTCATTCAATCTCATAGTTTTCTTTATTGTTTACCTTCTTTAATGAGCTGACTACACGTGTGTTGAATACTTGGCGGACTGAGATCGCCTCCACTGCTCATTGAATCCGTTCTATCTCTGCTCCTCTCACTAGCAAAGCCCTCAAACGGATTTGTCATAGCGATCAGTGAATTTACAATCTCTGGTGTCCTTGGTGTGACCTCGGCCGCCGCGACGCCGAGAAGACCCGCGGCAGCCGTTGGGCTAGGATTCACATTTACGTTTAGATTGTACATGGCACACGTTTACCATTGAATCTGCAAAATATGTGAGAAAAATGTTTACTTTTTCCATCAATACAATTGAATTGAAAATAAAATGAGCACTCATTCATTACAATGAATATGTTTTTGTCAGAAAAATAATATTTTTTCATATTTATAAATTGTTGTTTTGCTCTTCGGGTTACAATAACAAAGGGACCAGTGATTAGGATACCAGTTTTCAGATGAATTCACCTTCTAGTCACAAAGAAAAAAAAAAAGATGTATTATTGTAATATAATGATGTGCAATGTAGAAGAACGAATCCTTGTGTTGTTAAGTGGGGTTTATTTTATTCGCGATATACATATATATATATATATATATATATGAGTTTGACTATAATTAAAGAGTGCCAGGATAATGGACGCGGGATCCATGTAAAAAAATTTCACGTCTCATTTGGTGTTTTGAACGTCAGCGAAAACGAAAAATATTATAGGGATAATCGACAAGTATATCGGCATAAAACATCAGTTGATGAAAAAATAAATTAAAGAAGATATAAAAATAATATTGATTGACATGAAATATTTGACATGGCGCACAGTGGCATGAAAAATAAATATTTGGCTGGTCGAGTTAAACGCACTAAAACCTCGTCAATACTATGTCAATATTATTTTCAATTGTTTTCATACACGAATTGTAAAAGGAATTGTGATGTCGAATCATTTATTTTGTCGAAAATTGAGATGTGCCCGCATTATGTCATAATAAACGAGAGATATTACGGTAAATTATGACACCGACATATGCAACAAAATTAGATTTTTGAAGAATAGTCTGTTGCTTCGAGCCAACATATAACATTGTCAGATTAACTGCACAAAAATTTTTTCATTTATTTTTGACTTACTCTTACATATATGAAAATATATAGCATTTAAATTATAACGAAATATCATATTTTTTCATACACTCGTTCTTTATTGCACATTATATTGCTTAATAATAAGTCGAGGGACGACCGGTGCTCATTTCGTAAGAATTTCATCCGGATTTTTCGTTCCCTTGACTCCACCAATCCTCTTATAACCATCGTTCTGCTTCCTCTTATACTCGTAAATAAACTTGCCTTCCTTCTCAATTTTATCCTTTACACAAATATATATATATACATTGGTCTTCCGCAAAACTCGCATATCTCCGACGGACACAAATTGACTATGGGCTGTTTATATATTTGAGCACAAAGTCATTCTAGTGTATGACTTTTACCACGAAATGAATAGATGGAAAGGCTAATCCGCCAATGTACTATACTTATTGACCTATATACTAATATAAAAAAAATTTTTAATACATTTATCACGTATATATATATATATATATATATATATATATATATATATCTATATGCAATTATTTTATTTCGTTTTATTATTCATAAATTATGATTGAAATAGGTGATTCATACTAAATGTTAAGAGAATGAAAGTAGTGTGACGAAAATTGATTTGAGTAAGAGAATTTCGGTTTGTTGAAATGTTTTGGAACGTCGTTGCTGTAAGCTCACATGTATTCACATAACAGCATTTGCTAGCTGCACGCCATTAAGACTATAAATAGGAATCATTTGATTTTGATGTAGAGGTTTAGAATCCACGGAATTTGAGAGTTCCTTTGATGCTACCTCGCCAACCATAACCCAACCATTACAAATGTCTATTGACAATGGATCAAGTGAAAAAAATAGAATGTAGCGGAAAACAAAAAAAAAACAAAGATAAAACAGCGAAAAAATGGTGAGTAAAAAAACATGTATACATGTTCACATACATAAATTCAAAATACACGAATGAATCAAAATGCTATATACAATTTTAGTACAAAGTCAGCGATAAAAGAAGATTATGTGTACACATATTATATATAGACGTGTTGAGATAACATTTTTCTCGTCAATTTATTAGCGTCGTTTTCCTTTTGCATTCTCATATCGAAAATTAATTTTATCAGTAGATAAAATATATATGACGGCATATAACAGATCCTATTGAATTACAGTCGTTGAGAAATTTTATTTAAAACATGTCCCCGTGTCATTGTACCAATTATAATCGATATGCAATATCAATTACGCGAGAATAACAGCTTGCAAGATCTACATATATATATAGAGTATTATTAAGTTTATTTTGACAATGGAGCGATTGTGGTCCTAAGGACCATTAGACAGTATTTGTTGTGCATACACATATGTGTGAAATCGTTCATTTAAAATTTATATATATATATATATAAAAAATAATGGAACATGACATCAAACATCATACAATTGTCTCATTCTAGACAGGGCTCAACCCTCCCACATAAGACAGCAAAAATATATTGGATTCATTGATATAAATATACGTGTAAATAAACATATAAATAAATCATGTAACCATATTGCCCACACATAGGCACATACATCACTTGACAAAACGTACATATTAATACATAGTGTTGCGCAACACACAAAGATGGGTCACTTTGTGGATCTGCTAAGTAAAATTTTTATCGTATCGCTTAATTTTTCATTTTCTTCTTTTCACCTTTTATTTTTTCATGTTATTATTATTATTATCGGTTCATTTATTGTTTTATCGTTTTAACAGACTTCAATTGACATTCGGTTTGTGTGTACTACGGAAATTCCTTTATCTCGCAAATACCTTCGAGTCGCACGCACAATATATTATGATTGATGTCTGTTAAAAAAATACGAAATTATTCAAGATAACGCGAAACGGAAAAAAAAAAAAGAAAAAAAAAAGAAAAAAATGGAATGATGCCAAAATGAGCGAGCTAATACTATCTATATTGAATGAACGAGAAGCAATACCAACACATTCTCTTTTCGCCACATATACCTAACACACCAAATTCGAAGGTGTTTATGAAGAAATACTGTAGAGAACGACGTAGGATAGATGAAGACACGAGAAGATATATCAGAGGACCCACACATACACATAATGAATATTAAACTAGTGGACGTGAAACGGTGCGCAACGTTGTTTAGCCAGTTTGAAGAGGAAATAACGAGTAGTACAAGGTCATCATCAACCAAAGAATAAAAAAAGAAAAGAAAAAACGAAAAAGTTAAATATAATAATGAAAAGGAGGAAGAGTGATAAGAAAAAGTCTGGGCGGAAATAATGTGGTGTGAATAAAGAAAATTAATCAAACCATATAGACATATTATATTGTCACGATTAAATCCACGAATATTTGCATTACACTGCAAATTTATCTCTCAATAGACAAATCATATATTATTCTATAATAATTTTTCACTTATATGCACATACATACATATTCTTTATCATTATTTTCTTTTCTTTTTTCAATATATATACATGTTTGTTCGGTGTTTTGTTCGTTCACTCTTTTATCCGCGCCTCTCGCCTATGTTTGGTGTTCATAAAATTTATGCTTCCTGTTCGCGGCCGCTCATAATGTCACGGTTGTGTGCGTAACCATGTATATGTGTAACGCAAAAAAGAATAATGTATCCATCCACCACACATGGCAAACGTGAGTCGAAGCTTGAAGAGCGTCAAAAGTCCTCGGCACATATTACGTATTCGTATATGTGTGCACAGTGTGTATAGTGATTGGTGTTTGGTGTTTGGAGAAGTAACAGAGGACCGCGTCACTATTTCCAATGTCGCATTCTTTTTCTCTCTCTCTCTCTCTCTCTCTTTGTTTCTTATATATTTTATCCCTAAAACCCTCTTTGTTCTTTTTTTCGCTTTTCACCCATCTTCTTTTATTTTTTCAAGTCACTTTTTCATTCTATACGAAAGTTACCGCGCATAATAGCAGTATTTAAACAATATCATTGCGTAAACTATCATGATTGTGAAACGTTCAAGTTAAAATTAATCAACTATGATTGCACATCATTCACGAAATTAAACGAAAACTATGAAAATTAATAGAGATTGATTGCGTGTATATAGGGATGAATTTATATACGTGTAAGTAGACCCGCATTGTTTCAAATAATACTGAGTAAGTGGTTGAAGCAAAAAAGGAAGAGAAAAAAAACAAAAATAGAGGCAACGGCGCGGAACAAATGTATGGTATGGGGGCGAAAATTTTCGGGTCATGCGGTCAACACTCGATATATATATGGTGACATATACGTATATATACGCACGTAGATACATATTATTGAATTTTCAAATAGGAAGATTGGGAAATTAATGTGAGCTTTATATAATATGTATCTACACGGATTAAGTGGATTTAAATTGAAGAAAATTTATAATTTTTTCTCTCTCTGTTTACTTGAATGCAAGAGCAAAGTGCAAATCAAATATTGCTATACTTGCATTTTCCACCATATTATTATCATTATTGTTATTATTATTATTATGTTTTTTTTTTTTCCAACGGCAACGCATACAATTGATAAAGATATTTACTCGAAAATACCTATGTATATGTTTAAATGATCATATGAGACACGTAAAATTCCCTCTTCATCGTTACAATACGCGAAACACGAGTGAGTGGATGAATTCTTTTTGCAAGGCTGAGAAATAAAAGTAAAAGTAAAAGAGGTTAAATGAAGAGTGTGTGTTTGTGTTTGTGTCAAGCATTTCTCGCATCCTAAAATTCTTATTGGATGCGCACACACGTAGGCGGAATGTTAGTTATATGCTTGTAGTTAATGATAAGCAGATGAAACAGAAGAAATAGAGTGCAAGATAGTTTGAATTTAAATTCAAGTTTATGCAATGATAAATAGAAGTTGGGATTTTTCGCAGTGGCTGCGGTGTCGAGTGAATATGGCAGTGAAGATGGAAACAAAATAGAAAGAATATGCGTGTATATATGAAAAAAAAAAATTTTTTTAAATAAGAAAAAAAAGTTGATGGAGAGTTGAGAAGAGCCTGTTCGTTCTTGGCCTCGGATAAGACCCGATCTTCGAAGCCGTTCTACACTCGCACACACTCATATAAACTCACACATCCTGTGATATACAACATCAATAATCGTTAATCAATACTCAAGAAATTTTTTTTTTTCATTCCTCTTTTTGTGTGAATAATTTTTTTTAAATGTTAAAATATAATCCACTGGAGATAAAGAATTTTTATTCAGAAATTCTCCATTTGATTTATTCATTAATTTTTGTTTAGGTATTCACTTTTATATTTATTTATTAATTCATTTATTATTTTGTTTTTTTTTATGTTTCATGACTGTTGAAGAAATTATGTTACGAAATTCGGCCAACGCATTTTTTTTTTTATTTTCACGAGTATTGTCCAAATTTGGCGTGATGCGCACAGCAAAAAAAAAACATGTGCGTGGTGTTTGTAAATGTGTGCATATGTATATACGTATGAAGGAGACACATAAAAGAAGAAAGGAAGAGGAGTGTAGGCAACGGAAAGCAACGGAAAATAACGAAAAACAAAAAATAAAATAAATAATAAAAAAATGTTTAAAAAAGTGATTGAAAGTAAAATTGTAACTCTCAATGAATTTATAGAGTCTGCGCATTGAATTATCTTCAATCTCATTTGCATTAATGTGACACTTTGTATTTTCGCGCCGTTTTAATTTTTCTCACAGGTGCACGTGACACTACACAACTAACTCACTGACGTGGTAAGTGTCGCAAAGTGGCGATAATATACATTTATACACACAGATACAGATTTTGTCACACAAAATATATACAATATGTAAATGTCTATAAGATATGAGAAGGCGAAAAATAAAATTACACATATAGTATGCGACTAATCGACGATAAACGATTGAATAAAATAAAAAGTCATCCAATTGAAATTTAATATTGATATAATAATTTAGAATATGAAATGAACAAGGCCACGACCAAATGAACCTTGGATTATTTTTTCAAATTGCCGTTGCATCAAATGAACACATAAATATATATATATTCAGTGAATAATATTACGATATTTCAACAAAATAATACGGAAAATTTCGTGGGAGATATATGTATAATATTTATTTTAAGTATTTATTATTCGCATTTAATATGTGGCCTTTTCCACTGCAACATAAATAAAATGAAAGTACTATTGGATAGTTGTTTTGTTTAATGAATTGCTGTAGAAAATCAAAGTGGCAAATGACACAAGTGAAGCTTTCAGCTAATCATCCGTACAACTCCGAGAAATATTACATGTATAAATATAGAGAAAGTATAGTATATACGTGCCTGAAACTTATACATTGGCATTGAATGAGAGAGGTGTTTATACAAACGTCCCACACTTCTCGCGTACATATACAAAAGAGAAATAAAATTGAATAACAATATAAATAAATAGTGAAGTGGAATTGGAAGATTAAACTGGTGGAATGTTGCTATAGAACATGCGTTATTACTGTTATGAGTTAAAGAAATATATTATAGCTAACCAATCGTTCATAATTCCATATTCACAAGGTATAAATAATTTTTAAAATTGTCTTTTGAAGAAAAAAAAAACTAGTACGCACTTTATTATTATTCGTTATCATCTTATAAATAATGTGAGCTGGTCGTTATCTTAATGATTGATCGTCTACCAAATGCGGCCAAGTGCCGCTTCAAATGAGATATCGTTTTCAAGCGCACGTGCGTGTATATTGTCCCGCGTGTTGGTTCATTGGTGTATTACCGGACACTCATATTATGACATTTGTGTATCATATTCTCCCGCCATATATTCTTTCATTATTTACACGTTCTCCGCGTCATCATCGCTATAGCCTTCGCCGCACTGCTCCTTACAATACGTAAATTAAAAATAACCAAACCGTTTAATTATTTCCCCTATATGAAAATAAGAATAATATTGTGAAATGCCGGAGGATAGTTTTTGAATTCAAAGTTTAACTCACGTATAAATACATACAAGTCACACAAAACACTGCGTAATTCTACTAAACAATTAGACACAGTAATAAATCATTATTTTTATTTATTTTTTTTTTTTTGAAATTGATAATGATAATTATAATGATAATTAATAATAATAATAATAATGAATAAAATGGCAGCGCGTGTGAAAAAACATTCTTACCTTTGTTTTTTTTTTTAATTTAATTTTCGTTGTGATGGTTAAGAGGGGAAATTTTTTTCCCACACACCAAAAACGACACTTTCATTCAAAACTTATATGTATATACGTACATATAAACGCACATGAACACACATGTAATCACACATATATATGTATTGGTATATAGAAATTTATTATTGGTGGAGGAGGTGTTTCGGGTCGGCAGCCGGCGCACGACTGTGGACACATCGCAGCCGCGACCGGCCTAGATATATCTGAGTTATTTTTAGCTGATGTCGTCAGTGTTTGTAGCGGCGATTGGCTAACGGTGACGTGACAATTGAATGCGATTGGTCAGTGAGCGTGAGTCGCGATGAATCGAGAGTAGGGTGGTCCCCGAGGCTGTTTACGTTGCTCCTTCGGTCCCTGGGTGCGACCGTACGAGTGTGCGACTCTACTCGCAAATGCCAGACATTTGTTGACATGAAACTGTCAAGGGATCCCCGGCATCCTCGGTATATGGAAATCAGCCAAACTCCATTTTACTCTCAACATTTTGTCATCATCTACAACAATATCTATACCTTTTAATTCATTATTCTTTATCGTCAATTAAATTTATTCATTTATATATAAAGAGTTTGGATTTATCGGAACAGCTGCTGTTTGTTTTTAACGTTCAGTGAATTGTTGCCAATTCAATTGACATTTGCATCAATTTCGTAACACACCAACACCAACATCTCGTCTTGAATATCAATGAATTGTAAAAAAAATAGAGAATAAAAAACAGACATTGTAATTCAATTTGGCACAATTGTCTCGCATGTATTTCATTAATTATTTAATTAATTTTTCTTCTCACTTCCATTTTATTCCCGTCCTTCGGTATACAAATGCAATATCATTAAGAAATGGATCGAATGTTGCGCACGAGAGTCTTCTGCGCGTTTATCTCGAGTAACAGTATGTAGTATGACATGTTGGACATGCTCTTTATTTCTTTCCGTTATAGACCCTCAAATATTTATCATTCATATACACACATGAATAAATATAAAAACACTGCAGCCAATAATTCGTTAACAATTTATCTGAATTATAATATAAAAGATATATGTTTTTTTTTTTTTTTTTTTCAACTTGCCCTCAATACTATTCAAGTATTTATATACATGTCTGTAGTGTGCGCGCGCGCGCGTGTGTGTGTGTGTTATATGGGTTCAAAAATTCTCATGGTGCTCACAATATTATCGAGGTTCAGAGAAAATAGTAAAATACGTTTGGACACTTATTCACATATATGTATAATGAATAAGCATTATCGCCACGTCGGTTTTACTGCGCTATTAATTTACTTGGAGCTTTGAAAAAGCCTTGACTATATACAATCGCAACCAACTCAATAGAATTCATGCGAAACAGTCCCTCCACAAATATATATTTATTCATGTGTATAACATACATGCATATAACACCATAAATATGCGGATCTAGGCATGAAATCATAACTTTCCACAGCGGCAACTGCACTCGACGCAATTATATAGCAAAGTTAGCTATGACTCGTTTACATTTCTATAAGATTCATATGTGGGATCGGCCGTATAGTAGGATATATAAGCGAGAGAATAAGTTAGTGAGTATGAGACCTGGAAAGGGGGAGAGTGAGTGAGTGAGTGAGAAAACTGCTTATGCATAATGACAAATTGTCGGCTTTTCTCCGTCGTTATTTTTCCACTTGTGCGCGATGATTATTGATCAGATATGTAAAATAGTATGGATAATAATAGATATATGCATTGTGAGTTACGTAGTTTTTCTTCGGTCACTCGTATGCGCATTGACATTTTAAATATTATTATTATAACGGGAAAGGTATGATTTTACTATCATTAAATGGATTAGAATATGTTAATAGTAATCGAGTTTTGATCGTAGTATTGCATTGTGTAATCTCCGATTGTTTTTATCATTTTCCTCCGTACAGAGTTAGGAGAACAATTCAAATTTTCGCGGGAGGACAATGCTCTGCGCTCCACTCACGTCTCTCTGCGTATCGGCATGAAAAACATAAAAGAAAAAAAAGCATAATGTTCAAGGACTACTTTAAATATTATAAAAGTAAAAAACCACCACCGAATTTTGAAAATATAATTGATCTCGAGAATTTGGACACGACAAAGGTGAGCTTGTGATTATTTCGCGCTATTTTTCCACCAACTTTCTATATTTATAAAATTGGTTATGTTTTTTTAGGTTATACGAGTACCCAACAAGCGGTCAACGGTGCCAGTAATACCTGAATTAGGATTAAAAACCGATTTATCATGGGATATATTCCAATTTTCCAATATTTCAGGTAATAATAATTAATAATTAATGTTATGTATATCTGTCATATGATGAGTAACTTATATAATAGGAGGTAATATTAAATTGTGTATAATACTATAGGTTTGATATTTATCAAAAATCCTTTCACTCCTGCTGGGCAGCGCTACTGGATCACCAAATGTCTCCGAGACTATTCAAATAAACCTAATAGATTAAATATTGATACTCATAATTTTTTAGAACCAGGTGAAACCTGGTGGAAAGTATGTACAATAGATAATGAACGTGCAACAAATCTAATTCCAAAATTGCGATGGGCAACACTTGGATATCATCATAATTGGGATACGAAAGAATATTCTGACGATTGTAAAACAGAAATTCCTCAAGATTTGGCGAGAATGACAAAAATTTTGGCAGAATCGGCGGGTTTTCATAATTTTTCAGCCCAAGCCGCTATTATAAATTATTATCGAATGAATTCAACTCTTGCTGGCCATGTAGATCATTCAGAAGTAAATATAGATGCACCACTCATCTCTATAAGTTTTGGACAAACGGCAATATTTCTCATCGGTGGACTTAAACCAGAGAATTCAGCTGATGCAATTTTTTTACGTAGTGGAGATGTTGTTATTATGTCGGGTGAATCTCGTATGAATTATCACGGCGTGCCGCGAATATTACCTGCTGAAAATTCCGTTTGGTGTAGTGACAATGACAATTCAAATACTACTGTCTCAATAAACGAAGAGGATTGGAAGAAATCCAAAATATTCATATCACAAGCTCGAATAAATATAAATGTACGACAAGTTTTGAAAACAGGACAAGTCAGTCTACTCAAAAATGTCTGATTAATCAATTATATATATATACATATATATATATTTCATAATTTCTATCATATATGTATATAAATATTTTTTATAAAACATTTACTCACGACAAATATATTAATGATATTGTATTAGACGCTTGGCCGATAAATATTTGCGATATTGAGAAAGTCCCAGGCGACCGTTGCCATTTTTGTTAGAAAATATTTTGGACTGTTGATTCCATCATGCATTTCATCATGCAAATAATTCTCTGATGAACATATTCCAATCAAACGATTCGTTACTTTATCTGATTGCTTTGTATATGAATCCGCAATGTATGGCTTGAGAAGAATATACGTTGCTTCTTCAACTGCAGAATTGAGAATAAACTCCTTTGAAATTGATGTATTGTTTTCAATCATTTTCAATAGTCTCTATATTGTTCAATGTTCAAGATCAAAATATTGCGATGACAGAAGAACTTTTATATATGTTGGAATCACTGGGATTCGTGCAAAATTTATGTTCATTTGTCCAAGTATTTCCTCGTGTGCACTGCCAATCACTTCGGCATTCCAGTGATTTTGTCTCTTTCTAGGATCAATAATCCTTTTGAAGATCTTCCAGGTTCATATCCAATGTCCTTTTT
The DNA here is from genome assembly GCA_910591685.1 of Galerucella tenella. Classification (NCBI taxonomy): domain Eukaryota; kingdom Metazoa; phylum Arthropoda; class Insecta; order Coleoptera; family Chrysomelidae; genus Galerucella; species Galerucella tenella. Next base: position 23,672 of record CAJUYH010000025.1, read on the forward strand.
GTTCAATGTATTGATCAAGATTTTCCATCGTTAATAATTGTGTATGTCTTTTGTTTAAGGTCAATCATTGACATTTTATAACATGAATGGTGACGAACAAATAATAATTTAAAAATTATTTGAATATTAAATAGGCGGCGTGATATTCCCGCGCTATTATTCGTACTCTTGGAGCTTTTCCGGTTCTCGCGCAAGTCAGCTGATCTTTTTCATTTATCTCTGCTTGACTTTACTTGGAACAATGTCGGGGAAAGACAGGCTACCAATTTTTCCATCTCGGGGGTATGTATTAAATAATTTAATGAATTTCGAAAGTTTAATCAATTCAACATGAATTTTTCAATCAATTTTTTACTCTTTATCTTCACAATTTCCATTGTTTTATCACATATACTGTCAACACCAAAAACTGGGTGGTACCCTACTTTAAATTACACGAAATTTTCCTTGTTTTTTTTTTAATTTGCTGATTATGAAAATCTCAATTGAATTAATCAATTGTATTTAATCAAAATTAAATGAACAATTGATTAATGTTAGTTGTCAATTTTATCTATATTTTTATTTACAATGGCCTTCAAAACCCATGATGACTGTTGTGACAGTACGTCACATCAACACATTAAATAATTAACATTATTAATTTTAGTGCCCAAATGCTAATGAAGTCTCGACTTCAAGGCGCCACAAAGGGACATGGATTATTGAAGAAAAAAGCGGATGCGTTACAGATGAGATTTAGAATGATTTTGGGGAAAATCATAGAAGTATATTGTCACCATATACATTGCGATATTTATTTGTATCTTTATTTCATTCAATTTCTCATTTATTCAATATATAACCATTTTTATTAATTATCGTTTTCAGACAAAAACTCTCATGGGTGAGGTTATGAAAGAAGCGGCTTTTTCATTGGCCGAGGCGAAATTTGCAACTGGTGATTTTAATCAAGTTGTACTGCAAAATGTCACTAAAGCTCAGATAAAAATTCGATCTAAAAAGGATAATGTGGCTGGTGTAAATTTACCAGTGTTTGAATCATATCAAGATGGTACAGACACTTATGAGTTGGCTGGTTTAGCACGCGGTGGACAGCAACTTGCCAAACTCAAGAAAAATTATCAAAAGGGTGTAAAATTGCTTGTTGTATTGGCATCACTTCAAACAAGTTTTGTTACTCTCGATGAAGTTATTAAAATAACAAATCGTCGTGTTAATGCCATTGAACACGTTATCATTCCTAGAATTGAAAGGACATTGGCATATATTATTTCAGAATTGGATGAGCTTGAGAGAGAAGAGTTTTATCGATTGAAAAAAATTCAGGATAAGAAGAAAATGATTAAAGAAAAGGTATAGAAATATTTATAAATAATTCATGTATATTTTCGCAGTTAAACCTAATCAATTATTCAATTTTTTTATTTTGCTATTCAGGTGGAAGCGCATCGTTTGGAAATGATCGCTGCTGGCAACGATTTCGAAGCAGCGAATATGTTGGATGAGGGTGATGACGATTTGTTGTTTTAAAAAAAAAATGTAAATAGCATGGATACGCACGTGGGCGATAATGAGAAGACAATGAAAGACGAAAATTAATTTCTTACAGACAATACTTAACGCTCATGCAATTGGATAACATAATTGTCTGACAAACTATCTTTCAGCAGATTTTTTTTTTCTTTATGGACCCATTGATATGTCCAGACAAACGCGGAAAAATTTTCACCTTTTTTTTGTACTGTTACAAAAGTATAGTACACTGCGGCATCGCCTATTTTTCCGTTATGTACTGACAAAAAACAAAAATCCAACAGTCCTTCTTTTAAATAAACCCAAAATACTTCTGTAGCATATCTATTAAAAATTGTATATAGCAAAAATGACGTCTACGCTTTTGTCAAATATGAATAATATTATGACTTATAATTACAATACTGTGAAATCAGACCAAGTGAAACTAATCACGTTGCTGTATTTTTTTTTTAGATGAAAAGATAAAGTATTGATATCAAGGCGTTATCTCTCACACATAATGTGATAATAAATAAAAAAAACTATTATTCTGTGTATATCACTCTGGAGCTTGCAGATATATATATATATATATATATATATACATACAAAGTATTGAAAAATAAACAGAAGAATGAGAAAATTGTGGTGTTTGAATATATTTAAGAGTGTAAAACAATTAAATAAATAATCATTTTCGTCAAATTATTCAGTTGAATATTTTTTAGGTATATCAATCGATAATGCTGTGGTAAATCAATTTCTTATGATTTTTATCTGATAATAAAAAAAAATATTTATGTATATATTTGATGGCGGTGTGTAAAAGGCGAATTTTCTCATCTAGGTCAATCAATATAGTTCTATGTATGGCGCGCGCTCCAATGGTCCATGGTGTATGTAGATGGTGAGGGGGGTGGATTTATGAACACAAATTGTTGCAGTTTCATTCCTATCGTGCAAGATGACATCGTCACAATTTACCGCTGTTGCAATACCCAAAAGTCGATTTAACGAAATAATTGACCATTTGAGATACAATTTCTTTGCGGATGAGCCCCTTAACGGTGGAGTGGGACTTTGTAAAAGGGGTGAATCGCATTTGGAATTGGAGAACCACTGTTTGAGTACACTTAAACAGGGATATTCAAGAATGCTCGTTACTGAAGACGGAACGGTAATTATTTTAATCCCCAGTTTATTGTTATTGATTAATTATCCATTAAATTAATCGGCTGCATATTTACTTGAAGTAATGGCAAACGATATAACTATAATAGAGAAATGAAATTACAGATAGCTGGATTAATATTGAATGGAGTAACTAAAAAAGGTGAACGCGAAGAAGTGGTGCGTCGTCTTACCGTGCTTGATGATGAAAAATTTAAAACTATTTTTCGGCTTCTTTATAAAGTTAATGAGCAAATAGATTTATTTGAAAAATATCATACTGATGAATTATTTGAATGTCGGATACTCAGCGTGGACGAGGAATTTCGTGGTCGTAAACTTGCTAATATACTATTGGCAGACACTATTGATGTAGCAAAACGTGCTGGGTTCAAGGTGTTATAACAGAAGAATCGATGTGTTTATCATTGAAATTTAATGCATGCTCTCTATGATTTTATCTGCATGAAATTTATTTTCATTTTAATTCAATATCAGGTATAAATATAATATATTTTTATTCTTTACCATTTCTAAAATAAAGTAGAATAATTTAATGAAATTGCTCACGCACATAATGCCATATTCCATTTTGAAATTCGTTAATTAATTTGGAATTTTTCATTTAAATTCGACTTCAATTATAGGTGATGAAAGCAGATGCAACAGGCATCTTCTCACAAAAAGTATTTGAGAAATATGGTTTCAACACCGAAGCAGAGATATTGTACTCGGATATCGATAAAGAAATTAGACCCGCATTACCACATCGTTCATTGAAGCTCATGGCAGTACAATTGAATTAAAATACAAATAAAACAGATTGCGAGAAAAAATTTCGTTTCCGCTTATCAGCAACTAATTAAATTATATTGCCGTAATTGATAAGTGTCTGTTCATTGAAAGTCCGACAATAACAGCTCTCTAATATAAAATTCGGGTGATAATTGGCATATTGTATATGAAGAAGAGGGGGAATAATAAGAGCCACAATATCGTAATCATATAAATATATCGTGATCTATTGGTAGTCATAAAATAATTCATTATTATCCTCATGAATGTATAACATCTTCAGGTAAAAATGCTATTGGAGAAACAAGAATGTGTGTTCGGCCGGCCCGAAAACACTCACCATTTCAACAATCAAATTAAATAAAATGAGATAAACACTCCTAAAGGAAAACTAAAAAAATGAAAAATATAAAATGAAAAACTATTGTCGTCCACAGCTAGCAACGATATCGTCGCACATTGTATGTATAAATCATATGTGTGGTTCACGCATATTATTAAAATTAAAATAATCCAATGAAATACACGAACTTGTATACGGAATTCAATATTTTTCTTGTTCATTCCATGAAATATTAAGTGATTGTTATTTTGTAAAAAAAAAAAAAAAAAATAAATAATATAAGTAAAATAAAATTAATAAACTAAAAAAAAATTAAGTGCGACAAAGAACACATTAAATTGAATGAATATCCAATAAAAAAAACAAAGAATAGGCAAATTTTATTGCGTTTATTTTCCATTTTTGATCATTTAGTGCAATGAAAAATTCAGAAATTAACTTGCTGCCGAAAATAAGGTTGAAATTTATTCGCTTTAAATTGTAATTGAGTTGAATATTTAGCTTGAACTCTTTGCATATATTTAATATCTCGAGCTTTCTTTGCAACTATTTCTTTTTCATTTTGAGTCCAACCAATAGCGCGATATTGACACAGAACACGGCGTAATTTTTCATTTTTTGAAATTGCTATAGCACGATTTGGATCCAAACTTTGCTTGTAATATCTCATTAGTGATCTGTGTCCAATGACATTACCAGAAGGTAAAACTAATTGATAATCGCTGTCATCCAATTGTGGAATAATTACTTCTTCATCTGGATCAGCATCAGCTGCGTCCGGATAACTCGATGAATAATCATAAAAATTTGCGTACTCCATCAGAGTTTCACCCTCGTGTAACATTTTGCAATGACTCTTATCAATCATATGTGCTATTGCAGCGTCAGCGCTTTGAAAAGCTCTTCCACTATAATTGCACCATAGACACATAAAACCATCAAATACTTTTTCTCCCAAATATTTAAGCAATCCTTTTATATCCACACAATATTCTAGATCAGAAATAAAGAACGAATGGGCTTGATTCATGTGTTTCAAATTTTTCGCAACAGATCTACTGTGATGATGACAAAATATACAATTATTATTCATAACTGGATTATCAGTGTCTGCCGCCCATTCATCTGAATCAACTGACTCTATGTCCGATTCAATTTCCATATCGACGGATGGTTGATTCTCACTGGCAACCGAAGAATTAGAGCCCTTCTCTTGCACATACCCATCATTTTTCAGACATTTTTCCTTGTGTTTTTTTGACATCATATGATTTTCATATTGATTCTGTGTATTGAAATTTTTTCTACACAATCTACAACTAGTTGCCTCACTATTCTTTACTGCTTTCTCCACTCCACGTTGTGCAATAACTCGCTTTTGAAATTCTTCTACAGAAACAGATGGCAATTCGGCAACTTTTCTCTTCAGATTGTATCGATGCCAATCGCATTTATAATGTTGCCGTTGAATCTCCAAATCTCTAAACGCAACTCTGCATGTGATGCAAGTATATGGTGAATGAACACTCATGTTCTCTTCCATTATTCAACAAACTCTCGTTAAAGTTTTTCTGAAAATTTCATTATTCAATAAGTTGTTGAATTTCGTGAACAAAATGATATGAAAAAAGACACTTGATACATACCGCGGGGATCATCACATGTAGAAAATTCACATGGTCAATTTGTCCCAACGTTACTTTAAGGTTAGTTGGAATATTGGCTTGATTCAACACGTTACGTGACTCACAATTGATTGGAATCGGTAATACTTGTGATTAATTGTCAATTCTGAATATATTGGTGAGAAAAAAAATGTTATATTATAAATGCGACAGATATATCTTTGCATTGATAGAATTTTACAAACTAGGGTCTAATACATCTAATGAACAAAAAGTGAATAAAGTCATACAAAAATGTGTGTATGTATATATATACTCGTCTCAGCTCCCAGCCAATGAATGGTATTCGACTGACTTTGGCTTATTTCTATGTTTACCCTCTTCACACTATATATTTTTTCAATTCTACCAATCTCATATGAGAATTTACGAACCACAAGGCACGATTTCATCCGAAAAATTGCGAATTTCCTAATGTCGTTTTTACGTATTATGAAATACTTGACTGTTAATCCATATTATTAGTGTTGTTGTACATCAATTGTATAATCTCATTAATTGATGGTAGGACTGGCGCGCTAATAGAACTACCAGTTTTCATGAATTTTCATAACATAATTGGCTTGATTCGCAGTTATATTCAAGTCATTCAACCAGATAATATGTTTATCCCTATATAGACTATAGCTATAGTAGTGTTTTATAGAGGGAGTCTACAGCGGCGAGTATGGCCTATAGCCATCTCAGCAATTTAGAAAATAGTGGTTTTCAGATATGGTCCGCATGTTTTCCTTTTTATCAAATAAACTTTCAATTTAACCAATCCCGTAATGAGTAGAAAATTGTCGACCAATACAAACATATTCGTCGTGAGAAAAATAGTCCCATATTTTGGCCTTTACACATGAGCCCTCTCTTGCATCATGTCCGCTCATATTCTTAATTTCAAAAAATATTTATCTTATTAACCAATACTTATATTTATTTTTTGTCATTATGACATTCTGCATAATCTTCGCTGTGACATTTTCACAGTTAATTAACTGCACATAGTACTTTTTTATGTTGAATATTTATTTAAATATTTGAACTACACCTGAACGTTTAGAATGTTCACCATCACGTGGGCGTAACAAAATAATTATACCTATGTGTTTTTTTTTGTTTATGCATAGGTCTGGATGCATTAGATTCTCAGATTATAGTAGAATAATACGACTTTGAAGCGACAAATTTACTCTTTCAGTATCTCTTTACTAATCCAAAATTTGTGTACTGTTAAAAATGAAATTTTCGCATAATGCAAAGTGCAAGCATAAGTATACTTGTTATTGAAAAGCAGAAATAGTGAATAAACTATATAATACGCTGACATATAATTGAATTGATTTTTCGAATGTTGGCTACGCGTAGGAATACACTATGGAATGGCGGGTGCGCAAATGCGTGTGTATGTTTGAAGAGGGGGAATAATTCCGGACATAGCCGAAACAGTCTCGTTGGTTGGGACAACTAGACAGAATCATTTACAGGCAACCCAGGCGACGGGCCAGACGAGTAAAATATTCCCTGTTTTGCAACAAGTTAGAGAAAAAGACCACGTTCTTTACACGCAATAAAAAGCAGTCGAAAGTTAATTCATATTGAAATTAGGCCTGAATAATCATTGTGTAGGCAGGTAAGTGATTGAACAAGTACAATATTTTCAAATAATTGATGCTGAGGTCGCTTCGGCTTGTTTAATTTATATATATATATATATATATAGATATATATATATATATATATATATATATATATATGTATGAATATATGTACATAATCATTTCAGTTGAGGCAGACTACGTAGAATTGCCAAAGTAATATCAGGGTACTCTCGCGAGAGCCATCCATTTCTCCCAATTCTTTACCCATAGCGGGTCATCACTGAATTTTTTACGCTAGAAGGCGGCCGTCCAGCAGGGCGTTACCATTTTATATGACTTTTCTTCGACGTCAAGGTGAGTTAGCCTCATTGACACGATTATAGATAACCGTTTAATCATTTATTTTTTACCATCCGTTCGAATAATTAAAAATATATGTTTCCCCGTCGTGTAAATATTACAATATATGCAGCACATTTTGGATAAAGGTCGCAACTTTAATTTGCAATTCAACGGATGCTCTTTCATTTATTTTTCTTATTCATAAACATTGGCATTATTTTGTTATTTGAGGTTATCCTATAAAATTAGCATTCCATTGGATTTATGTTGATGCCATTTTTGTTTTGTACATATCGATTCGTAATGAATATTTGCGATTCATATACTTATAATGAATAATATTCTATGGAAATATTGGCGTCCAATAGTTGTTATTGTAAAATTGTTCACTTATTTTCGAACGTTTAATCTAATCTAATCTGATCATGATCATTCAATATGCAAGTATGCATATGTATGCGACTTATTTTCTCTCTCTCTCTCTCTCTCCCTCTCTCTCTCTCGCACTCACTCACTCACTCTCTCTTGCTCTTGATGTTGAAAGTCAAAATGGATAAGTATGACATATGCTATACATTTTTTCGGCTATACATCAAGTTTTTTTCTCATAAATAATATTTTTTTTAATCACAATTATACATGTACTGCAGTGATTGAGTGACATTGTGATAGTAGCAGCAGTAAATGAAAAACGTTATCAAGAATTCTTTTCATTTACGATGTAAGAGTTATCATGTGTTTCAAACATACACGTAACTCACAGAGCCACTCAAATCGTATTCACGATTAAAGACCACAGTCGTCGAGATATATTTCTGGACACGGAAGGACAGTGGCCTCATTTGAACCTTCTAATATCCAAAATAAAAAAGAAAAAAAAATTGTCACAAATGTAGCGCGGATATTGTGCATAAAAGAAAAAAACATACTGCCTTATGTCGTTGGAATTTTTCGTTCACTTTCTCCTTAAAATATTCATGCCTCGTTTTTTTATTTATTTAAATATTTTTTTCTTTACAATTGCCTTGTTTCAGTGACGTTTGACTCATAATCACACACATACTCACAGATTATTTGTTCTAAAGTTATCAGTATATAAAAACAAAGTGTATTTATAATAGCAAAACTCGCGTGGCACCATTTACAAATGTTGGATGGAAAAGTAGACAATATCATAATTAATTGCGATTTGAACCCATTTAAGTTGATCCACTCAATTTCGATTTAATTCGGAATCCCTTTATTGTCTCTTCATTATCGGCGAATACTAAAAATGATGAAAACCAAATGATCATGACCTCGGTTAGCTGTATTATACGTCATTGTTCGAGGTTCAGTCGGACTGAGCCATTGCCTATTCCAATCACTGAATTTATAATAATGTTCAAGAAGATTCGCCTTCTATGCGAAGTCATTGTCCGTTGAAAGATTTCTTAAAGGGGGAGAGAGCGAGAGAGAGGGGGGGGGGGGGGGCGCGAGCGTGTGTGTATACGTAAGTTTATATATAAGGGAGGTTGGTGCACTGCGCATTCGCGATCAATAAACGAGGGGCGAAACCAAATCGCACCGTGTCATTCTACCACTTCTACCATTAATTCCGCGTCACGATGGTCAATACGCCTGCGCAATAGTGTAAATGATGTTTGAGCGAAAAAGAGTGTTTCAGTATAGCGGCAGCGGCGGCTTTCTGGCTAATACAATCTGGGATTGAAACCCAACTAGGTTCGACTATCGGTGTTCACTTCAGTTCCGTATTACGCCTCTTTCACACATATTATAATCTTTTTTTAGTTTTAATCCGATAGTGATAATTTCTCTCTATTTTCGCTCTTGCCTTCGGGACACTTAGATAATTCGTTGAATCGTTATATTGCATTTTGTGAGTGCAAACTTGAAAGGGGTGAAACATAACAAACAAAATTAGAAAAAACGGCTGAGTAAATTGTGTGGATATAACAACAGCAGGAACTGAAGGCAAGAGGACTAATTGGTCCTTGAAGCGAATTATTTCAATCATCAGTAGGGACAGACGTCATCAGACCAAATCACGACTTATGCGTCAACGCCGAGAAGGTAAAATTGGTTGTTCGGGCATTAGTGTAATATGTTAGCGGGCAATGATGATGCAGGTGCATGTCACGGGCGGGTGTGAACATACAGGATATCTCACCATCGTGTGTTATAAATGTGATTGCGACGTTATGTCAGCGATGATTTTTATTATGCACTTGAAAAAATCTTTTTGTTTGCGATATATGTGTGCGTACACCTGTAGGCATACATATGTAGACGCTTAACAGCAGAGAGAGTCTGCAAAGATTGGTTATTATATGAAGTAACGAAGTAATCAATTATATGAAGTAACGAAGGATGAGTCGGGAAGAGTGTGTGAGAAAGAGTGTGAGAGCAAGAGGGAGAGGGGAGGGAGAGATTATGGCAAAAAAACAACATATTGAATGGTTACAATTATAAGTAAAAAATTGCTGGGAAAGGTGGCAATCGGCGCTAGGTACCGTGCTGTTTCATACACTTTATCGATCGAATATTATACATCGAAATTCAAGGTATACTTACATGTTAGCAGGCAGTAAATCGAAATGGCGTGGTTATTGAAAATATATGTACTTGATTAATACATAATATGTTTTGTTCGTACCAATGAATTAATCAATTACATGTGCGAAAAAAAAAAAAAAAACACTTGGCAATTTATTCAGAAAATTTTAATGAGTCAACAACTTTGTTAGAAACTTGAATATGGATCATAGGAGTTAGCTTCGTTTCAAAAACTTGATCGTTTAATCCTGTTCATAAATGTTTTCACTGGACTGTCAGATTGTATAACATCTAATAGTAATGCCAGTAGCTCAATTGCATAACGCGGCAGACAAATTGGAAGTAACGTTGGACAAATTGTAACATTAGTTGACGATGATATTCAGTTGTATAACATTTATGTATAAAATAATAAATAAAAAAAAATTTTTACACAGATTATCATACAGCTGATAAAACAAACGAAATTACATCAGTTGGCTTCTCTATTTTCGCTTCATTACGATAAATTATTGATAAATTGAATGAATGGTCGGTATTCAACGAAAAATCTTTTGGTATTATAATATATTATGGACAAGAGCAAAATTTTTATTTATCATGAATTTGAGTTTCGCGAATTTTCGCATGAGGCGAACAAACCCTCATTCTAGGGCATGCCAATGGGCAACGTCGACAATTATGTTACAGAATGACGTTAAAGTATCCCATGACTAAATTACATTTTATAGAAAACAAATTTAAAAAGCCAGTAGTATACATAAAATTATATGAAATAATTGTAATTGATCAATGAATCACGATGGTTAAATGTGTCAAAATGGTATTTTAATTTTATTTTTTTGTTACAGAAACATTCAGGATATCATCCAGAGGGAAAGGATCTGTTTGCAGGAAAGGCGGCGGTGACAGGACATTGTCCCGACATCGTAGAAACGACAGCATCATCATCCTCATTTCGTACGCTCGGTGTAATCGGTCGTTACGTTGGTGTCACGGATTGAGGTTAGCGACGTGGTGTTCAGAAATTATTGAAGGCACAAGATACGGACCAGCAGCGTGTATGATCATTGAAAACTATCCCCCTCTGCCCACAAGATCGAGGCATAATTTAAATCAAGACACCACTCAACATTTTTTGAATCATCTTGTATTACCAAAGCACAGAACTTCAAAATTTTCCAGTAATAGACATCGAAAGTTGCAGCCATTCAGAGAGACGTGACTATCATTATTGGGTAGTGCGGCAGACCATACCGCAACAGACGAGTACCACCCTGACTCGACACGTATTAAAATACCGCCGTTGGGTTATATCACCCAGGCGCGATCGTTATTATACGATCAAACTGACGACGCTCACACGCAACATTGCAAGAACGCGTACTAAAACGTTTTTACCAACTTGAAATATCATACGCCCTGTTATTGCAACGGGGTGGTGTAACGCAAGTGGAAATTGAGCGTTACGAGAAAAAAATAACTAAGACGAGAGATCGCGGGCCATTTCGGCCATTTTGCCTGGTCTTTGAAAATATCTTAGCAACAACGTCGTCACTACGGGATACCACATTACTTCAACATATACCTCATTGTTATTGGACAAAAATAAAGGACAAACCGCCATTATTATTATCATCATCATCACCACCACCACCACCACACCGCCACTATCATCATCATCATCATCATCATCGTCGTCGTCGTCGTCGTCATTATCGTTCTCATCGCCATCATGGGTAGCTTAAACGTTAATCGCAATGTTAGTGATGCATTTTATCGCTATAAAATGCCAAGAATTCAGGCGAAGGTCGAGGGTAAAGGTAATGGTATAAAAACTGTTATTGTCAATATGGTTGATGTGGCGAAGGCAATTGGTCGTCCTGCCACATATCCGACAAAATATTTTGGTTGTGAGCTTGGTGCTCAAACACAATTTGATTTTAAAAATGAACGATTTATAGTCAATGGTTCGCATGAAGCAACCAAATTGCAAGATTTATTGGATGGTTTTATTAGAAAATATGTTTTATGTCCGGCATGCGATAATCCAGAAACTGAATTGCTCGTTAGTGCTAAAAAAGGTACAATATCACAGGGTTGCAAGGCTTGCGGTCATCATGGATTACTCGAGAGCAATCACAAACTCAATACGTATATATTGAAAAATCCACCGAGCTTGAATCCTGCTGCACAAGGAAGTTCATTAACTGAAGGTAAACGTGGTAAACGTTCGAAAAAAGCAAATGGCGATGCAAATGGTGAAGGCACTGGCTCACCTGATAATGACAATAGTACCACTGACATTGTTGTCGAGGCACCTCAAATAATAGCCAAAGACGGTGATGATGATGATGATGCCAAATGGGCAGTTGATATCTCGGAGGAAGCAGTCAGAGCTCGTTTACAGGACTTAACTGAAGGCGCTAAAGGTATGACAATCAGTGAAGATTTGGACAAGAGTGAAAAAGAACGTATGGATATATTTTACAAGCTTGTCAAGTGTCGTCGTGATGCCGCTCAACTTGACAATCACAAAGAATTTGTTAGTGAAGCAGAGCGCTTGGAAATTAAGACGAAAGCACCTCTCGTACTTGCTGAATTGCTGTTCGATCAAGGAATAGCAGCACAAACAAAAAAATATCGTGTTCTCTTACTGCGGTTCACTCATGATGACATTAAAGCGCAGAAGTATTTGATTCGTGGTATTGAACAGGTGATTGCATTGCATAAAGATACCCTTATGCCCAAGGTTCCTGGTATTCTCAAGGTAATTCATTCATTTATTTATTATTGAAGATCAAATTCATTACTGCTATACTTATTTTAGAGAATGAAACTCTGTTTGATAATATTTTTTCTTTCAAAGCTTTTCTACGACTATGATATTCTTGAGGAAAAGGCTCTATTCGAATGGGCCAGCAAAGTTACAAAAAAATATGTTTCAAAAGATTTATCTCAGGAAATTCATGATAAAGCCGCGCCATTTATAACGTGGTTGAAAGAAGCCGAAGAGGAAGATTCAGATTCTGAAGAGGAAGATGATGATTTGGAGGTGATGGTGAATTTTTTTAAATGTTACCATTGATTACACGAAAATGTAAATTTAATAACTAATTACTATGTATTTTTTTTTTTTTGTTATTCAATAGATTGAGTATGATGACCGAGCTAAACAGCCGTTGAAACAGCAGCAACAGCAGCATCAAACCCCGAAAAAACCGATGGAGAACGATTCCGATGAGGGCGATGACTTTGATATCGATGCTATCTAAAAATTGATGTGCCATCAAGACCGATTGTTTTTTCACTGAATACCCTATATTGATACTACTACTACTACTACTACTACTACTACTACTACTACTACTACTACTGATCCTCCTCATCCTCTTCCTTCTCCTCTTACTACTACTACTACTACTAATACTACTTCTACTACTTGTTCTACTATGAAAAAGTCAGCGAAAGGGTATGATCCTGAATACGTCAAATTTGCGATACACTCTTTCGAATTCTCTGTTGTGTTTTTTTTGTCAAGCCATTGACAATTGATTTGGAACGCCCAGACACTTGAGCAAAAATAACTTCTTCATCATCATCGTAATGATTAAATGAAAAAAAAAAAACGAAGAAAAAATTAAAAAAAAATTACAATATGTTTTTACATATTAGGTTCAACTTTTGTTTTTTCTTTTTCTATAGTGATTGTATTCGTTCCCCGTTTAAAAATAATCACGGTAATCATTGATAAGTATTCTAATATTCAGTAAGATTTGCCTACTTTACACCATGTTCTCCTTATATCTTTACCCACTTACTTTTAAAATTTCATCGATCGAAACATTATTGATTTCACTTTATTCGTTTTTCCTGTTTCGTTTGTATTATGAATGAAATGTTGATCTACTCAATGAAAAAACAAAGATAAAAATGAAAAAAGTACGTTCTCTGCTACACGGATTTATAATTTTGATCCCTAATTATAAAAATAAATATGGTTTATTGTGAAACGTGTTGTATTATTTAACCTGAAAAGTTTCCAGACAACCGATTTTTTCTTGATTGTGGTGAACGAGAAAGGGTTTATATGCTTTTACTCGTGTAAATAAACTGCTATCTATAACCTGTATTAATTTTTTTATGTTGCTATATCTATATGTCGTTATATTTTATTTAGAGGTAGCAGCGCGAATGTATTTTTGAATTTTCGCGGTTCATTGTCGAGTTAGTGTTTCATGAAAGTCCTGTAGGGGCGGTACAATCGCGTAAAGTCAGTTCCAGTCGTGTTTTTACAAATGAACAAAAAATAATTGTGTATAGATTTCTCGATTAATCATTGGATTTTTTGGTTGTAAAGTGAAGGTTTTTCAAGGTTTTTAAGCATCGCGTTTAATGCTGTGAGTGCTGTTGATTGAGGTAACCCAGAATTTTATCACTCCATATTTGTGAGACAGTATGAAAAATAAACAAATATAAAAAATAAAAATTTTGACCATAGGATTTCTCTCCACAACGCTATCGCCATTTTACTCTGTCATATTCGTCTGTGATCTGCAATATCCTATTTATTCGTTGGTTTGTAAGTCGAGATTTGCCACAGATTATATCAATTTAAATCTAAATCCGGGTATCAGCTGCTCAGTATAAAATTTAATAATTGTTTATTGGTCGAAGATAACGTGTAATAATACTCATTGTTGTAACGCAACCTCGAAAGTTTTCTCCAACAAACAAAGAAGGGAAGAGAAAAAATAACTCGTTTCTCCAACTACAACAATTGAAAGATATATGTCAGTAAATAAACGAGTGCTAGCAGTGATAATGAAAACTTTAATTTTTCTTTCTAGACGAGGGGAATGATCAACTGACATTTTTCGAGGATTCCTTGTTTGGATTGGAATCATCACCATCACCACCACCACCACCACCACCATCACCATCACCATCACCATCGCCATCACCATCACCATCACCATTATCAACAGTGAGTAAAAATTTTAGTTTTATATCAAGATATATATCTCTATCCATATTCGTTATTGTATGTGGTTTTTGTGGTGTTGTGTTAATTTTTTCGTTTTTCGTTTTTCGTTTGTCCTTCTAAAATATCTTTCCATTTACCAAATGCTTTGAGTACACCACAGACGTATTAACGCCTCCTCATTATTTTCTCACCTGCCACGCCTTTTGTATGAGCAGGTGTAGCCGGACGTTCATATTCTTAATATACTTCCGCGATGTATTAGAAGAAGCGTGACGGAAAATCATCTGCCATGATCGTCTTACCTTCTCACAATATAAATCACATTTTCATACTCTGTCTGATGAACATGCAGTAAATGCTTGTATCTATCACAACCAATTTCATATGTTGTTTTGTGTCAATATGAATATATCGATGGGTTTTTGACAGAACGTCGTAAGCGAAAGGGACGCGAAAGAGAGCTTACGATGTTTTACCAAAAACCCATCGATATGTTAGTATGATGTATGCGTACATATATATTGGAAATTCATCTTCTCAATGACATATTGTATTTACATTGTTGTAGATATTTTATTCCGACATGAAATTCACATATTAATTCAAAATTAATCAGTTGGAAGTTGAATTGCTTATGATATATTATGCGTGCTCATTTCATCTGACACAATCGAATTGTTCTACGTGTTATATACTTTACATTACATATGTTCAAGTAAATCCATGGAAATATCATTGGGGATCTTTCAAAATTCGTCACTTTGTGTAGATTTCGAGAAAAAAAGTTTTGGAAGTTTTATGAAGTTGAAATTATTGAGAAAAGAAAAACGTACCACTCATACATATCCATTTCAAGTATCACACATGCCTACTACAAATAATTCGCATATGTGTGTATATATTTATACCTATTGTAAAAAGGAGTTGATTTGATCTCAGTGCGACACTCTTGGTCATGTGGCCGTTACATGAGTCATGAAACAACTTTGATTAGCCACACTTTGAGCTTAATGGTACGTGTACACAATAATAAATCAGTAAATATCGTATATGGATGTACGTTAAATTAAATTCACTGTATCATAATTATTTTTTTTTTAATTTAATTTCAATTTGTATTCTTTTTTTTTTTTCATAACTTCAGTGCATATCATTGTTACACACCCACAACATATTTCTCTCAATTAAAAAATGAAAGTATGTAATACACCAATGATTGAATTTGTGTATTGCATTCGTACAGCCTTTCACAATAACTTTCTAAATTACAATGCACATTGGTAATAAAAACATTTTGCTCTTTATCATTATGTTTTAATTCATCATTTTTGTTGGTGTGCTAATAGCAGGTTTAATTACACGAATAATTAAGTGAAGTAAGGTTTACATTTTCACACCCAAATGCACGCGAATATACGTCATCTATGAATATTGTGTGTATTGCTTTCCAATTGTATATATATATATGTATACATATCTTATTTTATTGTACTATGAATACTACTCTTGCATTTTTTTTCAATGCCGATTTGTTTGCTCGAAAAAGTTATTGAAGCGATGTAAGGTTGCGCAAGCGCGGGCGCATACTCCCATCGTAAAATGTATATGGCGCACGAGGGGTGCGTGTTAATATGTCGAGCTACAGTGACTTCAGTGAGGAATAAAACACCACATCGTCGTGAATATACACATATTTCGTAGCTTCTAAAAAATATTCATACAGATAATATATTTTTTTACTGTAAATCTTAAATAATTTTGTGACTAGTGTGATTTTCACTTTTTCAAATGTATTATATTTTTTTATAAAAAAATATCAGTGAAAGTGTCATCAACAGCAGCAACACCGCCGTAATGACAATACAAATAATGTACGGATAACGTTGACGCCAACGTATCTCTATCTAGACATTGTGAGCGTTACGCGAATCGATATCGTTCGTTAATAACATTTATATACATACATCTTTTCTATGTATTCACCAGGTCTTTCAGATCGTGGCATTACTGATGGGTAGAACTGATATGTCCAAAACTCTGAATGCTTATAGAATGTGAGTGGATTATAAGTAGTAAATTACAAATTAATGGTAAATTTATCGAGAAGAGAAATAAAAAGAATCATACAAAACAAATAAATAGATAATATGACAATCATATTTGTTTCTTTAACTTCAAAACCATCATTATTCGACTTAAATAACTTTCAAATAATTCACCTATCGTCCGTTTGCTGCCATATATTTGCTCTCTATTAAGAAGTTTATGCTCCACATTTTTAAAATGAATACTTATTTATCATTATGCCGTAATGAAAGCACGTGGATCAGTTGGAAAGAACAATTGTACTTGATTAATTTTAAACATAAACAGTGGCGATTACAATATGTTTTATGATGAACACTTGATGTTTTATGGAAGTATTGCAAAGAGTAGATTTCAGGCTCGTACACAATATTTGGATTAATTCATGCACATCAAAATAAATACCGTTTCTTTCTATTACAAAATGTGTTTAAATAATTTGTGGTATTATAGTTTTTTTATTTAGTGCCATCGTCTTGTTTTCTCTCTATCTCTCATTTAACGTTTCTATCAGCTGTTGAAGCGCCTCAGAAGCACTAGATCGTATACACGGATTCTATATGTGTGTTGTAAATTAGATGACGCATCTTTAAATGTTTCACCGATACCGATTTATTTGTTTATTTTTATTTTTATTATTTTTTTTTTTTTGCTATTTCCACTTATTTTTTCCCCAATGAAGCGATAATTATTTTCGAAAATATACGGAGAGAAAATAGGTGAGGGCATGTACTATGCACAGCTAATAATCATGGATGAACTTTTCGAAATTTTTTTTGTGCAAATATTCATATTGATCAATTTATTATTTATTTCATGTAATAGGAGTTAATAAACGCTATTAATGTGGACAAAAAAATTCAATTGTATAAGCAGAGAGAGACAAAATGAAAATGTAAAGACATGTAGAAAGGGAGAGTGAGTGACAGTCAGATCGCGCAATCGCGAGAATATTGAACGATTAATATTTTCTTTTGCGCATCCCTTGACATGGGGTAAGTTGTGGTGGTTTGATCTTATTTTCCGATTGCAGTTGATGGTTTTAATTGTACATATCAATTGGTGATTGATATGATAACTTTCATATGTATGTATATATATATATATATATATATAGTGCTGTGAGAAGGTCGTGTTGTTTGTGTGTTGTATCATTGTACATCGGTTGCCGCTTGGATTGGTAAATGTGAAATGTTTTGATTGTAATTCATGAGAGTTTAACGAGTGCTCTATAGATACAACTTTACTTTGCTATCGCCAATTTTTTTTTACTGTCAATTCCATTTAATTTCATGAATTTTCATTTCATTACCGATACTAGGAACAAAAATTCCCATCTCAATAAATAATTAACTGAATAAATAAATTGTGAATTGCGTTATCAATGCAACATAAATTATCGACGCGAAACAATATATGTGAATTGTTGTGAATTTATATTTCAGCAAGAAAATAGAACACATTGGCAGGATGACAGCCATGACACAGGAGGAAATTGTGGCTGGGGCGCGGACCGTTGCCCAGGGTCTGGAAGCATTACGAGTTGAGCATTCAGGAATTCTTCAAGGACTACAAACTCAAGAAGCACCTGAAGCACGCGATAAAGCCAGTTTGATATGCAAAAATATTGAAATGATTGAACTGGGGCTTGGTGAAGCGCAAGTGATGATGGCTTTGGCAAGCCAGTTGCAAATGGTCGAAGCTGAGAAGCAAAAATTGAGAACACAAGTAAAAAGGCTGTGTCAAGAGAATGCATGGCTTAGAGATGAGCTTGCAGGAACTCAACAAAAGTTGCAAGCCAGTGAACAAGCTGTAAGTTGAACATATATTTTGTATTTATTTTCAAGTTGTAAGATTAAAATGAAAAATCCATATAAAAATGTTGATAACGTTGTGTTTTTTTTCCCCTGAATATTTTAAGGTTGCACAGTTAGAGGAAGACTATAAACAGCTCGATTTTATGCTTAGTATGCGACAATACGATCCCGATCCACCAGCTGACGATGAAAATGCTAAAGATCGACCAAAAGATGATCCAGTTGTTGATTTATTTCCAGATGACGATGCAGAAGAACGAAACAGTAAGTGTATGTAGAATGCCCAGCATTATTACTTTTCCTTTCGATTTGTTTATTTTTCTACTGGTGCTATCCTATTTGAACAAAAAAAATAAACCGTAACCTACTAAAACATTTGATGAATAATAATATTATTTGTAGCAATGTCACCAACACCACCGTCACAATTTGCACAGCACGTAAACGCCGGTTATGAGATTCCAGCACGATTGCGTACACTCCACAATTTGGTGATTCAGTATGCGAGTCAAGGACGTTACGAAGTTGCAGTACCGCTTTGCAAGCAGGCATTGGAGGACCTTGAAAAAACATCGGGACATGATCATCCGGATGTGGCGACGATGTTAAATATATTGGCATTGGTTTATCGTGATCAAAATAAATATAAGGAAGCGGCAAATTTATTAAATGATGCATTGGCAATACGCGAAAAAACACTAGGTGAAAATCATCCGGCTGTCGCGGCAACATTGAATAATCTCGCAGTACTTTATGGTAAACGCGGTAAATACAAAGAAGCTGAACCATTATGCAAACGTGCATTGGAAATACGTGAAAAAGTTCTTGGTCGTGATCATCCTGATGTTGCCAAGCAATTAAATAATCTCGCGTTATTGTGTCAAAATCAAGGAAAATATGAGGATGTCCAGAGATATTATCAACGTGCCCTGGAAATCTATGAAGCTAAACTTGGACCGGATGATCCTAATGTCGCAAAAACAAAGAATAATCTCGCGTCATGTTACTTGAAGCAAGCAAGATTTAAGGATGCAGAAGTGCTCTACAAGCAAGTGCTAACTCGTGTACATGAACGAGAGTTTGGAGCTATCGATGGTGATAACAAGCCGATCTGGCAGGTAATTTTATTTATCTTTTCTTTGAACACAAATGCAATTAATTATAAAATTTTTATTCAAAAAATTTCGTTGTTTGGATAATGTTATTAAACATTTGCTGAACTTTATTTATAGGTCGCTGAAGAGCGTGAAGAAAATAAACATAGGAATAAAGAAAATGCACCATATGGGGAATACGGCGGTTGGCATAAAGCAGCTAAAGTTGATTCACCAACGGTAACTACAACTCTTAAAAATCTTGGCGCACTTTATCGTCGAGTAGGAAAATATGAAGCTGCCGAAACATTGGAAGATTGCGCATTGAGATCACGAAAAGAGGTGGGTGGGATTACTGAAACGAAAAATAGAAAGAAATAAAGAATAAATTTAAAGGTATTCGTGCACCTTTTTTTTTTTTCTCTCTCCCCCTTTTGTCATAATATATTGGATAGTAATGAATAACGGCGCATAATTTTACCATTCAATGCAGCATTTGCAGCAGGTGAGTGGATGCTTTGGCGATGAATGCACACATATCATCCCTATAATAGTTGATAGTTGTGAATAAAAATATTGTGACAATATATTTAACATTAATTCTTTTATCTTAATAATTAATAAAAACATTTTTTTTTTTAGGCTCTTGATCTTGTGAAGCAAGCAAAGGTTGCACAAATTTTAGGAGACGATAAAAGCACAACAAGACGTGGTTCACGTTCGAGTCTTGCGAATAGCGAGCACGAGCAACACGATGAGGTGAGTGCAATATATGAATTATATAAATCAAATATATGCATTCATTAATATATATATATATATATATATATATATATATGTCGATACATACTTATATATATCGATG
>CAJUYH010000025.1:44614-57030 GCA_910591685.1 Galerucella tenella
TATATATCGATGTATAAATACACATTTTTTTTTTTCTTCCGAGAGAAAGAAACAATTTAGTCGCACCGCATGACGTAGTATCACCATTAGTCGTCTACTATCCTTTTCTTCTTTCTTTTTTTTGTTCTTTTTTTCGTTGTCCTGGCCCGGTCTGACGATTCGACACGACACAATCACACAGGGCTCCATGTCACTGGTACAGAGTGGGCTTCAAGAGGGACAATCCAGCCACCACGACGCTAGTCCTAATAAACCCGGTTTTAAAAATAAATTCTTTCACGTATTCGGTATTCATTCGTCGTCCGTGTAGGGATCTTTTGTTTTTCCTATCGTCATGATGAATGTCATTGTTTTTAAATATTAATTAATATTTCAATTAATTGAAAAATTTTTCGTAGTAAATTGGGAGAATATTACACCTTATCTCGTTTACATGTCGTTGCTCGTTTTCAATTTAAAATAGAATATTTCTTAAATTCATACATATATATATATGTCTTTCTTAACTCTTTTGGCTGACGAGAATTTGATCATGACTTGTTTGTGTAATTGTGCCGAATACATTTTCTCATATTTGTTGTTTTATATATATATATATATTTGTTTAATATTCATTTTTTGCTGCACTTTCGCAGTGTGCCATTGGTAATGAAAATATCGTCACCCTTTAGGCACACAATTTCGAATATGAGCATTTGCGTATTCAACACATTTACCAAAGAACTTTTTTTTTTTTCACAACAAACAGAAAGAGAAAGTTATTGACAATAAGAGGAGGCAGCAAAAAAGGAATACATTCAATGATCATACAAATTCAAAATGGAATGTCAATCAATAGTGCAAATACATGTTCAAAATATAGATTATAGGTGCATAAAACGATTTATTGGAAAGAAAATAAATTCGAATAGTGGTAATACATTAAATTTTTATATAATGCACATATATATATGAATATTGATCGATGTTAAAAAAATGTTTATGAGAATAATGTAGGGCATTAATTAGTTAAAAATTTTTACTTTGTCCAAATATAACTCAGGTGTGAAACATTTGAATTAACATACGAAATATGTGGTTATCATGATTCTCAAAGTATTTGTGTCTGGTCACATTATTCATTGATAAGGCCAGATGTATATTTTCATTCTCAGTGTGCTGATTCGTGTATAGCACTTGATCAATTCCACATTTTCTTATTGTTGCGCTTCATCCATTTTTTCATTAAAATGGAACGACAGCTATGATTAAAGTAAACAATTCTTATTATTCTTATTGATAGTTAAATTTTAAATGTGAAATTATTTTCGCTTCATTATTCAACTATCATTGTATCGTGCAAGCAGAATTTTTTGTTGCATTCATATCAAAGTAGAATTGACTTTTCAAATGCCACAATTCACGGTATTTATTATTGATTGATTGATTAATTAATTATTGGATTATTCTGTGTGATCGCGAAAGATTATATATATATATATGAGATTAGTAGTGCCTTGATACTTTACTTTATTGAATAATAATTGATAAACGAGGGATTTAAATTATTTTACAAGAAAAATAAAAATACACAAGCCATTGCACTGTTGATTTCACTTCACTATTATAGATGGATAAATAGTTAAATAAATATATGAATAAATAAGTAAGTCAATCATGGAGAATGTATTTAGGAAAGTTCGAATAAGTATAATTGGCAAAATGTCGGATTTATAATTAAATCCATTTTACGGGTTGAGTTACACATGTGTGTAATAAAAAAAGTCTGATTTGTCACGGCTTTTCATCGTGCTTGATTATCTCAATCTGTGTCGCGTCGTGTTCGTTATTCTGTCGTGTCTTTTTTTTTTATTCATTTTTTTTTTGTGTAATCGCGCGCCCGGGGTTTAGAGACGACGAAAACACAGCGAGACGACAACAAACACAACCGATGAAAATAATGGCTGTGGTGGAAGTCACAATTGTCTGAATCAAGTTGCAGTGCAGGTGCGTATCTGTAGGAATTATTTTTCACAATTTAAATTACTTACTCTTCTATCCCTTGGTGTAGTGCATTTTAGAGATGTGTTAATACGCATATCTAATTATACATATGTATATATATTTTATTTTCATTTCGCTTGACAGTAAATAAATACCAATGCACTTTATTTATCGATATGTATAGTAATCAGTGTTTGGATTGGTGTATTTGCCAATGCGAATTTACATATCTATATTATTCATATTTGTTGACGGCTTTTAGTAGTCATTTGTAGTTTGCTCAATTATATTATTTCCACATATCATACTTTTTGAAATATAAACAAAAATACGGATATATTGTTAGTAGCTTCAAATTCAATTATTCGAAATAATTGGCAAAGCTGATTTGTTAGCGACATTCACAAACATAGACTGTCCTAAAAATTTTATAATCATTTTTCTTATCGACAAAAAGTAAGATATGATTTGAAAATAAATTGTGAATTTTTTTAGTTTTTAAATCACACTTTCTCTTTATGTAAATGAAATGGTATGGTAGAAGTCGCGAATTTCTTGTGTTGCAGGATCGAAAGCACACGGTGCGTGCGCAGTAGAGAGCCAAGCGAGACTTCAAGGAATATTATTTTGATGAATTTATTGGGAATAGGAATAACGCCATCAATTGAGCTATTGGAAAAACAAACAAGCAAACAAACAAAAAATAAAAATAACGTTATACTGCAGTTCTAGATGAGATGGTTCACCAGAACACCAACACTGCTTTC
The DNA here is from genome assembly GCA_910591685.1 of Galerucella tenella. Lineage (NCBI taxonomy): Eukaryota > Metazoa > Arthropoda > Insecta > Coleoptera > Chrysomelidae > Galerucella > Galerucella tenella. Next base: position 47,365 of record CAJUYH010000025.1, read on the forward strand.
TTTTTTAATATCTATGAATAATAAAAAACAGATAGACAAACCATTACTTGGACGGCTGTAGAATCTGCCTGGATTGTTCATTTCTATATTGAGATTCAATAACGCACATTCCAGATCTGCTTTCAACGATGCTCGTGAATTAATCTAGAAATTGATTTATCCGTATTTCAAAATAAAGAATTGAAAGAAAAAAAAAAAATGGAACGAACAAAAGTCAAGTATTCTGATTTGCGCGAAATCGAGAGGGTAATTATTGAGGCTGTGCGGTAAATCGATTAATTCTGGTTGTATACATTTTTTTCTTTGATTAAAAAAAAATTGATAAATAGAATATATTTCGGACGTAAAATTATTTTTTTCCGGCATTATACAATGTTCAGTACTGCGTGATAAAAATAATATCATGCCAATAATGAAAATTAGTTTATCAATTCCTGCGAGACCACATGATCAGAAGAAAGAAGATAAAGAAATAATGTCAATGATGATAACCATGGTGATGATGATGCAATAAAAAAAATACAACAACCATCAACTACATCACTTGTCGATCTGCGTCAATTTTTTTTATAAGGGCTAAATGTACATTTTATTCTTGAGTATAATTTATTTCTTGGCTTTTAATCGTATGAGAAAAAAAAATATTTGATCGAAATGAATCAGTTTAATTTAATAATAATAAACGAGACAGATATTGTTCGGGGCAATATGTGGGCGTAGGACTAGTCAGTCACTCGATCTATGTTGTTGCAGATTTGAATTTCAAACTCTGTGTTGATCTGAAAGATTACTTTCGTGTTTTCTGTAATTTTTTTTCTTTTTCTTTCATTACATAGTGATAAGAAAAATATTGGTTTTGTTTGATTATTGATTAATACTGTTCATTGAAACACTGTTAAATTTGTGACTATCGCCCCCACTACTGATTGTCCAATTTTCTTGTCCACATGTGTGCTCTCGGCGCTTCGATGTTGGCGCATTTCTCTAAAAACAACATGTGCGCCTGAGAGCGCGAAAGCCTACTGTTGTTCGCCGTGCAATTGGTTGCAGATTTTTTTCCCTTCATTGATTCTAATTGTTTGAACAAACAGCACCTCAATAGTTGACACAATTTATTATGGAATGAAAGAAAAAAAAAAAATTACCAACAAGAAAATAATAAAGAGAAAGTAGTTGAGTGAAGATTGTGATAATATATGAGACTACGTGTCAATTTTTTCAAATAAATAGAACTAAATTTTTTGATATATTCGCATACGTACGATATAAAATTTTAATTTATTGTTATATTATTTTTTTTTATTACATAAGTAATTGGATTTATTTATGGGATTGAGATGTATTATTTATATATATTTTTTGAATGCATCATTCACATTTTCAAGGGTAGTGTGAAAAATAATTATAAAAAAAATCAATTCCACTGCATTTTATTTTAAGTGAAATATTGTGTACGAATTATTTTGGGGCGCGCTTTTTTCTATAGATGAGCAGTATTCGATAATATTTTATACGCAGCAGTAATGCATTCAGTGGTATCAGTAGAATATAAGGCTCGTCAACAAAAAACAAGAAATGAATAAACAAAAAATATACAACCGTTACTATAAAGTATTCATTTGTGCATAACGAAATCATTCATTCAATTAAGTATAATGACAGAATGAATGCGTCAAAGAACGTAGTAGAAGCCTGCAGGTATTGTGGGCCTCAAATGCAAAATAAATATTATTTTATGATATAGCAATGTGTAAGTTTTCGTTTATAATAAACACTTCAACTTGTACAAAAAAAAAAAAAAACAAAAGTAATTATAAAAATATTTCAGAATTTCACTTATTGTATTTTAACACTGCCACCGAACAATGACATTTTATTTAATGGGTTTCTATAGATAATTACTGCAACGTTTCGCTTTCAGTTTATTTATCTCTAATCACATTTGATACACAATAGACGACGTTACACTTCAATAATTTAATTCAAATTAGTTGTATATTCTTAATTCGCAGTACGATGACAATTGTAAATGTCATGAATTATTATGAATAGTATTATTATTAATAAACTAATACATCTGAAGATATAAATAGCACAAATATTTGTAAAACATTGCTGATTTCGATAGGTTACAATGATATATATGTACTAGCAACTGTCATCATTCAATCATTAATATCCAACAGTGTTACAGTAGCGAAATATCAAGCATTGTCAATTGACATATTTTTGTTTATATTTTTCATTCGGACACGTAATTCAGTATTATTATATAATTATTTTTCTTCACATAGTTAACTGACACACACTATATGCCCCAATATAGTTACAATTATCGCGGATATATAATTTATTCTCGTTTTTTTTCTTCGTAATTCATAATTTTTTATTAAATCCTATAGATCTTATGTGTGCCAGACCTCGTGTACATTCTATATATAAATGATTGGCGACGAAAAAAAATCGCAACGCTTTATATAGTGTCACTGGCAATTAATAATAGATAATTGTGGAGTTGTTAAATTTTTGGGCAGCAACTTCATCCCACCGTGGACTTAGCTATGGATATTGCGGTCGATTAAGATCACGGAAAGCGTTAGCAATAAAATTTATTTCATGTGCAATAACACATTTTTAGTGTTGGAGGTAAAACTTATTTTTTCATTTTTCAACGTTGTTGTTGCTCAATACCATTCGGATGAATTATCATACATGCAACTTTTATTATTATTTATGTGTAAACTTTTCTGTTTTCTATACATTCGGTGAAATGAGTATATGGCGCAGTGACAGGTTTGTAATATAAATTGAAAATGAACGATTGGATTTATTCATTTGATTTTGATTAATGTATTGGTGAATTAAATTTAGCTTTTCGTTCTCTCTTGTATCTCTCCGCCTCGCAATTCTGTACAATTATCATTGTGATTATTGAAAAAAAAAACGGCCGAATGTCTAAATGAAATAGATTCTGTATATAAATCATTCTATGTTGAATCGTGTATTGCTGAATTGGAAATACTTGGTTCAATTAGTAGGCGCCGCACTATTTTTTAGGTCCCGCCTATTGCATTGAAACGATGATATCTTTTCGCTTTATTAATTTTTTAATACTATTGAGTTCTCATACGCTTCATGCATATGCATATATGTCTAATAAAAATTGATCATTCCAGTATAGATAATATATATATGTAATGTCTAAAAAGCCATCATATTTTTTTTTTTATATAAAATGTACAACAAAGATCTACAATATTTTTTTTAAAGAACGCGCACACACGTGTATATATATATATGACTAATTTATGATTTTTTCAAATAGTTAAATAAATAAATATAGAAGAGAGGTAAATGATTGCCTCGAAAATAAAGAAAAATAAACAGAATCCCATGTAAGTTCGTTCTTTGAAAAATGAAAAAGAAAAAGAGCAACATTCTACTTAATCTCTCTGCAATCACGCATTTCATCTCACTTTTCACAATACACACACGCACACTTCAGCCTCTATACAAAGAATGTGTCAATAAAGATAAATGATTTACCCAATGTATCTAAAGATGGCGGCGCATCAATATCTTCGTCTTGCGGCCATGACTTTTATACTCTATCAACGCAGACGAATAATATTATTTGAGGAACGATCCTTGTGTTCTCAATGTTTTTCTTTGAATTTTATTTTCATCTTTTCTTTCTCATTACGTTTCTTTTTTTTTTTTTTTTTTTTTTTTTTCCATTCCCGTTGTTTGTTTTTGCTCGTTACAGCGCTTATAAACGACTAATCACCATCAAATTAATGCGAAACATATTGGCTTGAATTTATGACGATCGGACATTCAGATAATCATTATTATGGTGTGTGTGTTATAAGCGAAAGATAAATTGTAGATCGCGCGCAGTCACGGGCCTATGTAAGCATAAAAGGGCGTTTGAATTGCGTCCAGTTTATCGCGCGTAAGCTCGAACACCACTGCAGCAGACGATTCGTCTTAAATAATCTGCTGTGCGCTATATCAGAGTCTTGAGAGTTGTGGCCTCCTCAACTTTATATACCATTTGTTTTTATTTTTGCCTTTGCATTTAACCGAGCGTCTCTTTCTCTTTGTAAAATCCACACCCATTTGCTCGTCCCGCATTCTCTCCCTCATTATATTATATTTACCTCGGTTTACATTCTTTTATTTCTTCTTCTTCTTCCCTTTAGACTCTTTCATTCTCTCATTCTTTGTCTCTTTTGGCCGCCCAAGAGGTGCATGAATTACGAGAAAGACCGCGCGACGAGGCTGCCACAAGTAAATCAAAATTTGAAATGTAAACGCGTATACGTAGCCCCACGCTAAAATACGCTCGTTTTTGCTGCTGCTAATATTCATGTACCACACAATGTTTTTTTTTTTTTTTTTCAACTTGAACTCACATACATAAGCGTACGCATACATATTTTTGTATTTGTCAATTATAAATTAATAATTGGACTGTGCAATCGATGCTACGCGAAATCGTATTTATATCGACTAGAGCAATTACCGATATATAATAATTATCATCGATATAAATATACACGCACAGAGTCGAATACTTGCGCGCATAGGCACACACATACACACAACTGATGCACATCCACCCACCCACCCACCTACACACACACACACACACACACACACACACACACAATGTATGTATAAATTTTAGATTATTCCGTACAAATACAAGACAGATATGTATGAAGAGAGACGCTGACGTTTCTTCCTTTCCTCCTACGAATGTAAAAAAACAAAATTTTTTTTCGTCACGATATTGAGAATACAAAACGATTCTTTTAATCGATATTGAAAACCCGAGTGTACGTGTGAGACAGTGGACGATGAGGAGTTTATTGGATTTGGTCACTTATTTATGTTTCTCATTATCAGCAGGAAAATTTGGGACCGGGCGTCAGGTTGGGTAATGTGAGGAGTGAACAAGAGAAAACAGAGTGAGATGATTGGTGTGAGCTTGGGAAGGATTGCCAGTTGAAAATGTTAAGGGTAGTGATGACATGAGGGAGATGGAAGAGAAATGTTAAGCACCACTGACGGGTTTGAATATACGTGCGCGCGTACGTTTGCCAGTGTCTCGAGTAAATCGAAAAAAAAGAGAACGAGGAAAGCGGCGAACATGTGATCATTTTATCTCTTTCATTCTTTCTCCCTCTCTCTCTCTCTCTCTCTCTCTTTCTGTCTCTCCTGATATTATACGCCCCGATGAATCCTTCAATGGCATGATCGCGCTCTACGCTGAAATCGACGCATTCTGCGATGCCACTCATCTTTCCATTCAATTACAATGGATTTTGGTGTGACTGTTAGACCACTTTTTCCACTACCATCAATCTCTTGACCCAGGAACAAGTAAGATCTGAAATAAAATAAAAATATTACATATATTTGGAATATTCATCGGATTATTTTATCAACGTTAAATGAATAAACCAAAATAACGTTTAACTTGTCAACTTTATGCTGAGCAAATAGTGATAAAATATAATAGAATAAATGTTAACCTTTGAGGAATAAAAAAAATGATTGTGTTGAGATTTAGTGTATGAGAAAGTATAAAGTAGAAAGTGTGTCAAGCAACTCAGGCTAAAAAAAAGCTAATAAAAAAATTTGGCCAACACATTGTTTCGTGCATCATGATGTGTCGTGCAATATAACCCTAAATTCAATAGGATTCTGGCATGAACACTGAGTATTCTCGAGAGCTGGAGGCGCATCGCCGTACACCTTGAACGCATAATGTAATCCTGTCTCTCGTCTCATCCATTATATATATGTGGTATAGTAGTTTTAATGTATGCACATGACTTTATGTGAATAAGCACACAGCAAGAGAGATTGCAATTCACGTAATTTTCGAATTTGCGTGTAATGATATGCCAGTGATGTTTCTTGCATATATGACAAACATATTCATATAATTACATACCGTGAATTGTAATGAACGCCAGCAACAAATTGTGCATAAATAAATTTTAATAGAAATAAAAAACGATTAATAAAAATTACAATGAATAACTAATGAATCATCTCTTCCACGTGATAATAATTTATATAATAATAATTAATTAAGGCATTGAATATTAATATATTGGCATTTCGATAGATATATATACATATGTATATAAAAAAAAAGGTAAAATGCGGTAGATTGTATATACTCACTTATTTGGTTTGATTTTTGGGCATCTGCATGCTAAATCCGCAGTGTGTACGAATAATGAAATTGGTCCCCGTTTAATCTTTGAGTCTTGACCGCGTTTGTATATCAAATCGACATTCAATGTGAATCGTGCAAAAGTAACGCCAGCGGCATTACCGTTCATTACTTCGTTGCTCTTGTATCTACCCGTCACTCTGCCGAGAATCGCTGAAAATTCCAAATTAATAGTCTCATCAACAAATATTAATTATTATTATTATTTTAATAATTATCAAAAGTAAAGTAATGTCGCGATGAGATGTTTGCGTGGACATATGCCCACCCAGACCTGTTGAAGATTTATAGACGTGGGGGGAATGGTCGTGGTGGTGTGTATATGTATACCTCCGTATTGAAATACCACCTATATACATATGTATATATATATAGTTAATGAATATACACTCATCATGTACTTGTATCTACAATATATATTGTACATGTTCGTGATGGTTATAGCAGCTTGACGTAACGAAGACTCAAAAGCGTGCCGTTCTATTATTGAAGCACCACGTCGTCGGGGTCTTTTCACACTTTTTTTCTTTCTTATCTCTATTATTTTCTCTCTTTTCTCTGACAAAACACCCAACGCCCTCGAAATCCCTTCACAACATGAACTATACGAGGAGAGAGGTCCCGTGGGTCAACTCGCGTTTCGCATCGTACACAATAGATTCTTAATGCGTGCACGCTCCAGTTACTTTACTTTACAACTTTTATATCTATAGATTTTTCTATCACTGGTTTTACTACACTCACCATAATCTCGCTTGCAGTACTTGTTGAGGTTCAGTCGTCGAGTGCTTGCACGACACTTTCCGCATTGCTCTGAAATAAATAATAAATTGTTTTGATAATGGAATAAAAATTAAAATGTCGTCTAGTTATATTGAAATATTTGTAAATATTTTCAATGAAATATATGGGTCTATTTACTTCTATATATATATATATAAACTGCCAATCTAGATTTGGGTCTGGTCGGCTTGTCTCGAATTCACCACGAGACGGATAACACATTGTTTCGGGAGGTTAATCCAGTCGAGAGTGGTTAGCTTGCCATATTCAGATAGTATATGTGTTAACATAGGTATACATGTACGCGGAATACATATGCATATGGATATATAGTGATGGATTGTTGAAGTAGTAGATGTAGAGGTGTATAGGTGTAGTTGCGAGCAATAAAACGGCGCGGGTGCAGTGGTGTCAAGCTAAAGCCGACAACCATATTCAACTGACATAAAGAAACTTTCACACCTGCTCTCCATCTCTCTGAATCTATCTCAAATCAGTGAATAACACTAATCTACTTTTCACTTATCTACTTCAAGCATTATGCTCCATTTAAACACAACAAATTGCTTTGAAAATCCACGGAAAATTATTTTGAATTGAATTACAAAATAATGAATGGAGATATTTTCTTTTTATCCTGGTTCATTATTTATTAACATCGTTTTTACAATGGTGAATTGTGTCACGAAATTCCATCTCCACTATCTTCTACGCATTATCGTAATATATTGTTATATATTTATCGTAATATTTAATTGTTTTAGTGCGAAAGAAAGTGTCACGATGAATTTCATTATTATTTCGGGGAAAAAATTGTGAACGCATAAAAACGAAACAGCCGAGTGGTGGAGCGAAACGGATTAAGAGATGAAAAAGGGTGAAGAAGAAAGAAAAAAAATTCGTAGAGGGTACATAAAAAGGAGTGACTGCGTAGTTTGCCCTTCACCGCATAGTCAAGAGAGTCCTCGAGCAAAGTCCTCGCCAGGACTTTCCTCACCGTTCCTGCCTCTTCTCTCTCCTTCTTTCGCCATGAGATGTTAAAAAAGGAGATGTAAGGATGGCGGTGAACTCCCCAAGTTTCATTTTTTATTTTTCCGTGTACACCCGCAAAAAAAAATGAAAAAAAAAATCATAAATATACGACAGAGGGACGAAAATTTCTTACGGTGTACTTTGTAGTGGCTCGTTATATTGCCATGGTGAAATTTTCATGCATTTCGTTAGGGTGCAAAAATTTGTTAATTTTTTTTCATATTCTTACCTCTATTCTTTTATTTCTTTTTATGATTAATTGGAATACGATTCTATTCACTATTTATTTCTTCTCTTTATTGTAACGGAATATAAAATAATCATGGATATGGCCGCCGCAATCTGTGCAATTTCCTATTTGCGTTTGTGATGGAAAAATTCGAAGGCGAATTGAGGGAAAATCCGAACTTTATTACCATTATCACAGTCCATTAAATTTAAATTACAACGACACCATATACACTTAAACAATATCTCATTTTGTTCGCTCTGACCATTATATATATATATATATGCGTACCCACACATAGGCATATCCATATAAATGTTAAATAATACTTACTACGTAAAAGAAAACTATTTGAAAATGGGTAGGTATATTATATAGGTGTATGTATAATAAATATGAAAAAAATGCCGCTATGAAACTTTTTATCTTGCAGGCGCATTCACACAAGGAATGATAATAATAGTAATAACAATAATGATGACATTTATACTGTCCAATAGAAATAGGGCTGAATATTGCGAGATAAAAGCCCAAATATATAGATATATATATTGAGAGAAGTTGAAGCTCGTCGATTTTACGCGCCGACTTGTCATTTTCACCTCGATCATCATCATCTTCTTTATTTTTCTATCTCTACATCCTATCACAGGAAATTCCGCAGGAGATTGCCCCAAAATCGCTTTACCCTTGTCGTAATTCATCTCCGTGGTCCAACTGAAGGGTCAGAAATTCCGTGTGGACGCATAAAAAAGTCTTTGCTCATTTGTTGCACAAAAAAAAAGTGACAAAAAAAAATGATGATAAGAATAAATCAACAAAGAATTGTGCAACTAATAAATCATTTGTCAAATATAAAATTTGAATGAACCTACACAAAAATGATATATCTCATTACGTGAAAACTTTTATTTGCATAATATGAATATTTTATAAACTTACACTCTTTATGAAATCAACGAAAAATGTGGAGTAAAAAAACACAAATTTTAAGTAGAAATATGTATCATAGAAAAATAAAAACAATGAAATCGTGTAGAAACGGAATATAAGATGCGTTATCCTATTTGGCTCCAGTTCAATGGCTTTGTTTACGACATAAAATCATCATAATTTTCTTTATTTAAACAATACTTAAGTATTCAAATAAAAATATTTTGCGGCGGAAAAATTTTTACGATATATACAGTATATATTACATAGCAATATATACTCCACCGATACGTCCAGGGCTAGTTAATATTCACGATTATGAAATGTTTTTCTTTCTCTTCTATCTACGAGTAAAAGCACATATATTCACAATGGGCAATATCGAATTTAGTCTTTCATCTCTACTCCTTGTTTGCACGTGTAAACATCCCCC
>CAJUYH010000025.1:57430-78754 GCA_910591685.1 Galerucella tenella
ACTTTAGATGTTATCATACATTGGGTATACATATAGGTTATTATATGCATACCCAATGTATGATAACATCTAAAGTTTTATTCTCATTACTTGCACTTTTCGGTCTACCAGACCTAGGCATATCCTTTACGTTACCAGTTTCATTAAATTTGTTTATTAATCTGGTAACTGTAGAGCTACTTATGGGAGGCCATTGAGGATAAAAATCGTTAAAAAGATGAGTTGCTTGGTGATGGGTACGTTTGCCATCACCATGTCCAACTAACATTAAGATTTGAATTCATTGTTTTTCGGATAAATATGCCATTATTCTTAATTTACTTTTAAAACTTGTGCTAATTTAAAATGAGTATTATTAATGATAATTTATACATAAATAATGATGTTATATTATTTATATGCATACCCAATTACCGATAGGTATGTATTTTTGTTGATTGTTGTTTTTCATTTATTCGATAATATATATATAATGCTATCTATTCACATGTTACCATCAACGACAACATAAAACATGGCATATTTTTCCATTGTTCATTTGTGTTGTATATAGAGTTACTAGAGCGCACACTCTTTTTTTTGCAATGATCAAGCCCAGGGGTATCGATTGAATTTCAAACGAAATTCAAATTACGTTTAATTTGGTTAACCACAGACAAGCACCGCCGCAGGCTTGTGTTGAATTTTCATTTTAGCTCACTCTCTTACTCATATACTGTTACTCTATCTCATTCACGTTTGCAATATAACCAGCAGAGGGAATGTTGTATGGGATTATATTTTGTCGACATGAGATGAAAATACTTGGAGAGTTTGAGTGCATGAGCGTGTGTGCGCGTATTTGTTTGAAAGGAAAAAAGAGACGGAGTGCAAAAGCGAATGAGAGAAAACTCATGGTTCATTAAAACAACAACGAAATTCAACAAACATAACTCGCTCTATTTGCTCATATTTTGCTCTTCGACATTCAATATAATATTATTTTATTTTTCATTTTTGCACGTGTGTACATATTGAACTGTGATGCATGGAGAACCACAGATGACGAGTAAATCCACCGTAAAATATATTTATTGTAAATTTATTTGAAATATTGTAATCAACTCTATAATCAACAATATTATGGAGGCGTACATATACATATATTTTTATTAATTTATTAATTTTTAAGTCACACCAACGTATTTGATAAACAATGTGATTTATTGGCAATTATAATTTCGCGATAGCAGATGCATCAAATATCTCGCCAATGGTACATACATTTTTTATCATATAAATAGTTGTCGTATCATTAACTCATCACCATTGACAATACAGTTAGTTGTCATGTTTCACTGATTGGAACGTTCTGTCACGCCTTTCGTTTTGCCTCATTGAATTTATACCGCACCTTCGTGTGGAACACAAAACATCCATATACGTATATACATATCTACGAATAAAAATGGATCATCATTGACGACAGTGGTAGCATGTGTAAAAGCAACATGAAGAATAAAAATACTTTTTTTTATTTAAATGAATAAAGAAGTATGTAATGAAGATTGAATTTAATGAGTTTATCACTCAGTTATTTCGATAACGCTCTTTATTTATTCACTTCCGTATTTATATCATAGTGTTTTGGTATGACAGTCGATCGATTGAATAATTGAAACGAGGGTGTTTTTGAAAACGCGTGGACATCCCCAATGAGATTAACTTCATGTACGCGTGTATAGCGGCCTATTGCTAGAATTATAGGTATATACATACACAGCAGTTTAATGCTGGCCAGACTGTCGGACAATAAATATAATCTAGAAAATACGGCCATGTAGCTATAAATCGGTATATTGTGGTAGCGATATCTCTCTATTTCGATTTATATCAACCATTCCTCCACTCTCATTCCTCTTACATTTTTGTTTGCACATATCATATATACGCGTATATACATATATACATATATATATATATATATATATATATATAAACAGAGGATAGGAAATAAAAATACTCGCCGCGACGCCAAGGCGCCTTGTATCTTATTCTTTCCATCGTCATTTTCCTTTTTCGCTCTCACACTTTTGCGTTCATTCACTCTTTCACGAAAACTCTCATCGCTCAACTTTCAAACGTTATATTCGTTCATGAAAGGCAATGTACTTGCATAAGCAAAATGCATACATCCATCACTGAGAGATGGGGTGAGTCGTTCTTCTCTTCATATGTGTTTATGTATATCGCCTTTCACTCTCTTTTTACTTTTATATATACGCCATATAGGCGTAACAAAAAGAGAAAAAAAAAAGTTGTAAAAGGTGTTGAGAGGGTTTGATGAGAGATTCATATTATGGCGATTGCCTTCCATTCACCTTTTTCTTTTCTTTTTCGAGCCTGAATTATTGGTGGTTGTGACGTGGGGTAATAAAAACATATTAATAAACGATTGAAAATTTTTTTTTTTTTTGGTCATTTCTATACTCCAACAACTTCACCAACATTCACTCTATTCTATTATACTATTTTTCATTTCTTATTTGTTCCTTAATATAATGAATATACATATGCATAATATTGAAATCTACGCTATTCTATATTCAATCAAATGTTTGTCTATCGATTACAAAAGTAATTGGACTTGGAGTAATTGAAAAAACTAAAAATTCATTATTCTGGCAATAGTTAACTAGAAGAGTTGTTTGTGTGAATGAATACTTGATAATTATACAAGTGACTTGGCATTGAACCCATTTAGGCGTTTAATAATGTGCATGTTGGCTATGTTATGCATTATTGTCATTTGAAAATACCAGCAGCGATGACAGTTGCAAAAGACGATGATAACAATATTTACAAGAGACGATAAATAGATTGTGTATGAAAGGGTTGAACGCGGGGCTCTCTCACTTATAATGTCGCCTCATTCCTCTCCAAAGTAATTTCTTCAGTTTCACTGTTCGCACACACATACACAAGAAGTGCTACGTATATATATATACAATCTCGCTCTTACGACTGATGTGTATTTAACTTTGCATTTTTTCTGATTCTTCGACATGGTTTTTTTTTTTTACTTAAAAAAAAATATGTATATATAATAAAAGGTAAATAATAAAGCAAGGTTTATATACCTATATATAAAACTTTTATTATTAACAGGTTATTGAGTCATTCTTCGTCTTCCTTACACCTTCTCCTCATGTTTTTCTCTTCTCGCTTTTTCCTTCGTTCTATATCATTCAATTTTTGGCTTTTCTCCTCTTTTCTGTTTGTTTGGTAATATTCATGTAATTTTCTCCACTGCAACCGTATTTTTTTTTATTGCCTCGCATATGTAGGTACTTATTCGCTCTCCCTCTCTCTTTTTCATGTCTCTTCAGTCGCATATTCATGCGCGTGGGTTACACTTATGTCTTGAGGCCGTTACAACCATAAAGTAACGTCTTAATTACAAAAGGATTTCGTGTTTTGCACGCTGGTCTCTTATTATTTTATTACATATACAATACACAAGTTATATTAGAGCAAGCGATTACATAAAAGGAAAAAATGTGAATTTATTCCCGAATAAATGCCGCAAATAGTAAAAATAATATATTTTCTTTTTACTCCAACATATACTACAATATATTTCTGAATTGTTTCGGTTGAGAACCATTGAACAAGGGTCATTAGCGTTCCAGTTGAATGTGTCCATCCACACGTACAGGATAGCCGCTTCATACACACAAATATACATGTATGTAGTTGTGGATATACAGATGCAGAGAGTCTGGCAGAGGCTGGTAGACCACAAGTGTGGCATGATTCTCAGAGCCCGTTTCTCCATCTCTTTTTATATTTCATCTCTCGTTCTCCTCCACATTTTGCTGTATTTTCAATGTATATACCAAGACCACATTAACATCTCAGAGGCTTATGTGAATGCCAAAGTAGCACTCGAAGCATCAAACACCGTTTACCATCTCCACCATTACTGCTATACGTACACCGCCACCATTATGGAATATATTCTCGCAGAGCAATGATGATGCGTGTGGCAAATGTGAATCAAAATATACGAGCGCCTCTTGCGCGGGTTGCCTATTAGACACACACACACAAACAGAGTGAAAACGAAAAAATTAAACAGTCAATTTTTATTTTAGTGCGCATGTCAGGATATAAATTGAATTATCTTTTTTTATCCCTTAGTTCTTTTTCTTTCTCTTTTTTTTTTGAATTCATTTTATTGCAAACAAAACAAGCTGAATGCAGTTTACGAGGAAGTTGAGAACATTACTGTCCAGTCGATAAATCGACGGATCTTAATCGATATCACGGCGTTGCACTAATATATGTTGTACATAGACATATATATAAATATATATAAATGTCTAACGGTGTATACTGTATTCTACCCTATAAATATAAATTTCCCTCCTACTATATCGCTTGAAAGTCCCTAGTATAGTATAAACTTGCTTGAAACTTTCCTAATCCTGGGCATGAGGAGATATGAAGTATAAGTTCGTGCTTGTGTACGCGCCCGCGTGTTAGATCAATTAGTCTTGATTTAAATTAGCAATGGCGGGTGGTAATTAACTTTGAGTTTTAGGTCGTGTGCGACGATGGCGAGATGGTCACACTCACACACACACACATATATATATATATATATATATATATATATCCACTTGATTTAATGCCCAACGCCGTTAATAATTACGATAATTAATATTACAAGCAAACTGCCAAATGTGCAGGCGCACGTTTATAATGCGCGTGCATCTGCTCCGCCCCAATTAACCCTTTTCATCATAAACATATTATGTAGATATATTGTTATATGTGATAGTGGGCTCAATGAGAAACTTGTGGCATGTTAGTACATTTTTCTGTTTATATATCGAATATATTCACAAAATTGTGAGACAATACAATGGTTTAGTTGATATAAATTTTCATATTTGTCAAAACTTGAATATTTATGTATGGAGCCTATTGTGCTCGGCCATCTCTTTCATATAGGCATTATTTTCTATAGATACATGTATATGAGCTTCATATATATATATATATTTGGCAGATAAACATATTTCTCATAAATCCAATAACCATGTCGAAAATCTCAATTAGTGAAGCGTCGATTTGACCACTATCGTCGAGGGAATTCGTACGATATAATGAACCACATATACTTTATATACATATCCGCCCACGTATATGTAACACGATAATTACGACAATTTGTTTCCATCGATGCCCGCAACGTTGATTAATTTCATACATGAGAATTCTTTATTGAATGTTAAAAATTGATGAAAGTGTGAAAGAAAAATGAAATATTGCGTAAATGAATATTAAATATGAGAAAACATGTGAACGAAAGTGGCGTTTAAAAAAAATTCATGTGGAAAATTGGAAATATTTTCGATGAAATGAGTTCGTTCGGTTGCGCGTGGTACGATGATGGGAGACGATATCGAACAGAAAAAGAAATAAAAATAAAATATTCATATATATATATTGTGATAAGAAATGACATCGACATGACATTATAGAAATAGTGTATTGCCAGGGCAATACAACATTTTGTAGCACATTATAATAATATTGGATATTACATGCATAAATGTACCGATTTACATTTAGAGGAGGCGCGGGGAAGAATCATACGATATAAGTTTCTTGATGTGGTTGTTACAGAGAGAACCGGCAGATCGACAGTGAGAGCACAAGTTCCATCAACAAAAGTTTATTGGTAGTGTGCCAGAAAGGAAATGATATTGTCCCTATCTCTGCGCCGTATATAAACATCACAGACACACACACACACACATATATATATATATATATATATATATATATATATTCAACCCTATTTCAATATGTTCTTTCAACTAGAAGAACCTGCTGTTCTCTCAACTGTACATACTTCCAAATCTTGTTGAATGTTTCGCAGAATTGTTCTTATAATAAACCACATACCACTACCACTGCAACTACTACTACTACTACTACTACCAGTGCTACTGCTATTATTACTACTCATAAAAATGAAAACAAGATAAATATATGAATTGTAGAATACATTAAGCAAGATTTGCGGGAATGAATTCAATGAAAATTTTGTTAGCTATATATGAAAGTAAGAAAAATAATTTTTTGTAGGGCAACAATATAAAAAGGATTTAATGGAATGTCGAAGTAATTGGTTGAGGGTTCCGGAATAAAGTGAGAAAAGATAAAAAAATATATCCATATATAAAAATTCGGCAAAGAAACATAGTGCGTTGAGAGTGAACCGTTGTTATTATAATATATACAAAAGGGAGTGCGGTCGGTTGTTATACACAATTCGGGATTTAGGAATTTATTGCAATTGAATATGCCTGAAACTTGACGCGAACTCACTAACACGCCAACTATTCCACATCAATAAATTATCGACGAATACTTAAATGCACAAAAAACATTAATTAACTAAAATGGTTTTTACATTATCATGCGATGAAAACAGTTGAAAAATATTGATATCACAATAAGTGGTACGGAATATTTACCATTGGTAAATATTCCGGTGCATTATAATAAGGATCACGTGATCCTGTACAGGTTTTTTGTCATCTTTCATGTTTCATTTTAAATGCAGGATTAGAGAAAATTGAACGTGACAGTTGCTGCAATGTCCCGTCTATTTTCATTCACGTCACTTTCATAAATATATCCGTTGGGCTTTGGCTGTTACATGTAGTTGTTTGTGGCACTATATATACGCAGCCCTCGGTGATGCTCTCGTTTTGTATGGGTAAATACGTAGCACGCACAAAAGGGGACATGAGCGAGCTCTCCATCACATCCACACACAACGTTGTACGCGTTTTCGCAGGGCGAGAGATTTACGCCCGGTTTCTCCTGTCGACCACTGCCGCTTTCGTATAGGTATAGGTAGGCCCTCGTTATGTCTTCTTGCACTTATATCATCCATGTCTATATATGTATGTATGTATTCATGTATATATACACCAATACATTTGTTTTCTTTATCCTCACGTATGTTTACGGTGTGCATGGTGTATCTATCGCAATTAGGATGCAATTGCGATCGATATATATCGAGGAGAAAACAAGTTCTTCTCGCGCCCGCATAAATTTTTTTCCCACCTTTATTTATACCTATATATACTTAATAAAATAGCAAGGAATAAAAAACAATATAGAGAAAACACTTTCATTTATTGGAGGTTTAAGTGCGATACATCATCTCGTCGATCGTTATGGCCATTAAACTCTTGGCATATAAACCCTAAAATGATGCAACATCTTGTCAAAAATTATCTTACATTTTTTCATATGTTCAGTTTTTTATGGGCTTATTCATTTCTCCCTTGTTCTAATTATGTACCTTCTGCCGCAATGTGTCCTCGTCTTCTAATTTTCTCCACATCCATCTTCATATTTCAGCTTACGTTTCTATATGCCCAATATGCTCTACATATGCTTACATTGTTGTCCTATAATTTATGTTGTATATGTGTATCTCATAAGTGTTGAAAGTACATGCGACAGCGGAAAACGAATCGATACAGTGTCCAAACATTGACATATAGGTTGGTTATGTTTTCCCAAACGGAAAGGCCACCCACCCTCGCATTTATCCAAGCGCGAGCGCCCAACAACGAAAATGAGCAAAGGGGAGAGAAAGGGAGAAAAACAACATTACCCGCGTTCCCGTAACACATTATGCCCGAGAAAAAAAAATATTTAACATAATGACAACAAGAAAGAGAAAGTTATAAAGTTATAATGATCGATATCTCAATCACGAATACAATAATTCACTATTAAACAAGACGCCCGCGCACACATTACATCGAAAGTGACTGTGTGTATATGCACATGTATATATGCAGGTAGCAAGAGTAACAGCATGCTATTGCCACGAAACTCTTTTACAATTTTACTTGGTAGCGCTCTCGTCGTCCTGCAATATATATATATATATATATTTATGGTCTTGTATGTTTGACTATATGTATGCATACATTCATGGGACAGATATCATTGAATGTTGATGCGTGGGTGTGTCGTCACGCGCGTGAATACACGCGACGAGTTACGCGCGGCGTTGCATCGTGCATTAACATATAGATGTGATCCGCGACGCAACATGAATCTACGCGCACCCTTTTCCAATTCTTCCACATCCGCATCCTTACACACACACACACATACTCATGTATATATGGCACGACGATGATCCATTGACTATATTGGAATTTTTCAATCAATCTAGATATGATAGCTTGGAAGAAAAGAATATATATATCTATACATTAGGTACATCTTCTACAACGAAATAACAATTCAATTAACAAAAAGCATTTTTCCATATTGATCTTTCCATCCATTAAAATAATTTACTTACAGAATATAATTAATAGGACCGTAACTAATTTCAATTTGAACGTTAAGTGAAAATATTGTGATGTGGCGAATGTACTAGTGCGTAAATATACGTAGCGATACAACGTATTATGGAGTGAATATATAGTGTGAACGGGGATATAAGTGAGAGCGGGGGGGGGGGGGGGGGGGGGGAGGCAGGGGGGGGGAGAGAGAGGAAGGAAGGAAGGAGTCAGTGGCGAGGGTATAACCGTATATACATACCGCTGCGCGAGGGTGGTTTTAATTAAGCCATTAGGGGAGGCTGAGAGGCTGCGACCGAGCGGCGAGACGTCCTCTGCTCGTCTACCATAGCACCTCTCTCTTTCACTCCACCTCCACACTCATATTCCTTCACATCCCCTTTTTCCTTTTTCCTTTTTCCTTTTTTCCCCCGTCTCTATTTACTACTTCATTTATGTATTCTTATACATATGTATTTCTCTCTGTTTAAATAATACATATAAGTGTGTCGCTTATTCCTCATTTCTATATAGCTCTTTGTTGAATTAATATTGCTTTGGAATTGAAATTCTGATATAGTATACACGCGCCGTCTCTCCTCGTTTACTAAACCTCCTATAAACCATTCTTATGTGAATACACATATATTGATTGACAGATTGTGTCTCCCACGTTTTTTATTACACCTACATTCACAATTAGCTGGGAATGTGCTTGGGGGTTATTAAACGCGTAATAGCCGTTATCTTGTTAATTGGGTAATGGTTATACGATAATCATTAGAAGTCTGTTAGTTATAGGTCTGCGCGATGTAACAATTATAAATACTCGATATTCTATTATAATAAAAATAACAAAATAAAATCGATATTTTATTCAATAATTTTTATGATTGTCGGTTTATTTTTAATTTAGTTTGAAACTGATTCAATGTTTCATTTTTCTTACCAGTACGGCTATCGTATCCATGCTCGTCATCATCATCATCATCATCATCATCACCATGTTGTCCATTGTCTTCGCCAGCTATGCCCTGAGTCTGAATCACTTGCGGAATTTCTGTGAAAAATTGAATAGAGTTAAAAACAAAAGGAAAAAATATAATTAAATTGTATATACGTTCACACAATCACATGATTATATAGGTTACATCAATTTCCAACTTTATTTCACACTGGTCCATAAAAGGCGAATCATTATCCATTAAAAACGATCATTATCACGTAGTGCGGGGTGTTCAAATGAAAATGAACAAGTCACTTCAATGTACGATGAGGATGAAGTTGGCTTTATTTTTTTAACAAATTATTTGGACTAATTGGAAAAACATCGTTCTCGTGTTGTTGTATATTTTAAATGGGCCCACGCTATCGTCAGATGCTATCCGACTTAACGATATACTTAAAATGGCAATTTGCTTACTGGAATATCGCATCATTGTTCACGTACATTTCATATCATTATTAAAAGCTAATTATCATTACTACCGCTATGTGACCACATTAACAATGCCAAATTACCTCGTAATATTTTTTATTTGTCAATAATATAAAATGTCATGAAGAAACCCCATTAATATATAAAGAAGAATTTTGGATTAAGTATAAAGAAACGAATGATATGTGGGTGGTGGAGAGAAGGAAAAAGGACAATATGGAGTGAATGGCATTGGCAACAATATTCAAGTTACCGACTGATAAATCGCACCGGTAAGTAGCCGTATGATACAATGTATCAGGTGTATTAGTTATATACACGCATCACCATTTGAGTACGCGCATATATAGTTACGTTATGATAGATGTGTAAACTGATTGCATTGCACATGCACTTTATACATGCGTGAAAATAAATTGTATAAATATATGTAATGTTAAATGGACATGTTACAATGTATAACATTTATAAATAATCCAACTCCCATCATTGAAATATGTATACATAGATATATATATATATATTTATATATATACCTATGGGACGAGTGTAAATTAATGTAAATTAATAAAAATAGTGTGATGGAGTATCGATGAGAGATGTGGTACGTATACTTACTCACGCATGGGGCGATATGAGACCTGCTTTGTTGATAACCTCTGGCACATCGATTACAAGTAGTTCCAGTAACGCCGTCTTTACACGGACACTGTCCTGTACTTTGATTACAAGTTTTACCTGATGCCCCAATCAAATGACAATCGCACGCTGTAACACAAAAAATATATATAAATAGAAGTGTAATTGTATATTTAATATGTAAATAACTTTTTCATCAGTGATTGACTTATTATTTTGTTTCATATTTCACTTTTATTTTGTATTAACTGTGAGTGTTGGTATGTTTGTGTAAATGCCATAGCGTGGGTAACTGTGGTGGCTTCAGCTGATGATTTATGGAGTCAACCAACAGTTTGTAGTTATATAACTATATATAGAGATATCGCTAATAGGCGTGGGCTAAATAATGACCAAATGATGAGGGTGATTGTAATCAATCTGACGATAGAAAGAGTGAGAAGTCCAATGATGTGAGTACAAATTAACTATATATATATATATAGACAATACGATAGTTTGAGAATTGAAATGAGGCGATATCACGATTATGAATTAGTAGAAATAAACGGATCAATTGATTCATCGTGACATGCGTTAAAAAATTGCTTTCATCGTTTCGCTCATATAATAAATAAAAGTAAAAATCATGTAATAAATTACAATTTAATCTAACCCATAATTTTATTTTACTTTTGTTTTGATTCTTCCACATACATACTCATATATGTATATATATATATATATTATGGTTGGGCAGAAAAAAAAGCTACCTCTATATTATGACACATCAATTTCACGGATACAATAAGCACCATTACCACCCCACATAAACATATATACAAGCACTCTGAAATTCTCCTAATTAATTTATACTCACTGAGTTTCGTTCAAAGTGACCCACAACAATTTTAAAGACATAAATCAATGATCCTAGCGCAGCATCTCTCATTTTATTCCACTCATATATATATATATTTAGAGTTATTGGATTAATTAATGTTAACAATTCTCATTTCCATTTATCTACTGAACACATCAATTATTATTCGATTTATCCATTAAGGAATATTATTATTCCGCAAAAAAATAAAAAAAATCACCTATATCATATGTTAAAGATATTGCACAATATTTGATGATTAATATTGCTCAATGAATAATGCTAAACAAAGTTTTACTTACAATGAGTGTAATGAAATTGCGTGAGTGAAACAATAGGGATGGAAGAAAAAAAAGATAACAATAATAGAGTCGGATTTGTGAATGGCGATGATTATGTGGGAATACATTTAAGCTGGTGTTGGGTTGTTACTATATGTATACAGCAATAGGATATAATATTGTGTGTGGTGTCGTGACATGTCGCACATGGTCAGTAGTATGGTGATTAAGCACATAAGATATAGCATCATGAACAGATATACTGGTACGACTTTATCGCATTTATCATCCTTAGCTGAGACGAACAAAACTAGCCGTTGGGACTGCGACTATACCATCGTTCTCACGTCTTTTCCATCCGCCCGTGACGCCTACGCCCATGTGCACCATATTCAGGGCATAAACCAAGAAATAGAGTGAGATGCTCCAACTACCTGTGGTGATGTTTCATACTTGTTTTTTTTGTTTACATAGTATTGCTATGAACATAAAGATGTTAGACGTTAATGTGCCGTTCTCTCATCAGTTGGTCGCTCGTACGTAATGCCACTCTAGATATTATTCCTCAGAAGTGAATATCACGCATGCCTCTGTATATCATGTGAGTGGTGGTGCGTAATACAGAGAGAGAGTCTGTAGTGGCTGCCACAATAAAGTACATTTGACATGTCCAATATTTACCCAGAGCAAATGCGAATTTATCGCTATCCATTATCCATACTATACTTATATATACATATATTAACTTATTAACATTGATTTTAGTCTGTGGATAAGCTTGAAACTTGGTATGTATATATTGTATTTATTGTATATTTATATTGTTGATAAAAGGACGTATTAATCATCCCA
The DNA here is from genome assembly GCA_910591685.1 of Galerucella tenella. Taxonomy (NCBI): domain Eukaryota; kingdom Metazoa; phylum Arthropoda; class Insecta; order Coleoptera; family Chrysomelidae; genus Galerucella; species Galerucella tenella. Next base: position 69,881 of record CAJUYH010000025.1, read on the forward strand.
ATCGCGTTTCATCCCCAACTACATTTCACCACTGGCTCATCTCAAGTAAATACTATGAACGTTATTGTATCGTTGCTGCTGTAATTGTTATTATACCGAGTATAATAACCATTATAACCATTGTTTTGCTACTCATATAGATATTATAATTTGATAATATAAACATTGTCTGATTTTAGAATGAGTAACATTAATAATGATGAATCAAAAATTCCGACGGCAATTTAAAAAATAATTCAATGTTGAATACGGTCGTGTAGCTTATATACGTGTTGAACCTGCAATAAACTAGCCAGTTAATATGACAACAAGCGAAAGAAAACAGCGTTAAAGAAAGCAGGCGAAATGGAGAATGTGCGAGAAATGCATACCTTTCTTTTCTGTTTATGTATAATTATATATAAGCAATGGTCCTTATATCCGTTCGCTTGATATACATCGCATCTATACTATTTTGTTTCTTTGCTTTTCATCTTTCCTCTTACTTCAACATATTGTTCATTTTCCATCACTTTTTTATCTCACAATGTTATTATCCATTATAGATAGTTGTCGTGGGTGGTTATGAATTGCCTTTGAGTATTATACAAAGTATATTGTACTATTTATAACAGTCAAGTGTTTGTATACACATTTACATTCATCGGTGAAGATTGTTATTGTGTATGTGTAATGTTGCCAGCGATAGCAATGAGTTGAGAATGGTTGAAATAAGTGAAACGTAACAGGTAAAAAAAAATAAATTTAAAAGTGTAGAAAGTAAAATTGTGGGCGAATGAGTAGATTTATATAAAATTTAAAGCGTCTCGTAAATTTGACTCATCTACAATATAGCGACGAACTTATGTATGAACCGTGGGTAACTGACTGCAGCTATTTATATTGTATGTATGTATCAATATATACAAAAATTATAAGAGATGGCAGAGCAACACCCAGAAACATAGAGTGACAAAAGAGGAGAAGTGCTAAGCCGATTAACCTTGAAAGACTTTTTTCATATTTGCCTTGAAATGCTTAATTTATTCCTCTTCATTGTTATAGATATATATATATATATATATATATATATATATATATATATACACATGATAATTTAATGGTCTCATGATAGGAGGAAGAGACTTTCGGTTCTTAAGCATTTTACTATTTATAATTGACAGTCCGCAGCACGCTTATTCTTTCACACTTGAGAGAGCGTAAAAAAATTATCTATTGCCGAAAAGTTTTTTTTTTATTTATTCTGATCATGATAATTTATGATTTCGCAATAGAGATTTATTTTTCATTGTTGATATTTGGATAAGATATAAATCAGTTATACTGCAAAAGGAAAAAAAACCAGAAAAATATTCGTGGGATATGAAATGTAACGTATGTATATACAAAACATGTATATATATCGTCATTTTTATCCGTCGTATCTTGTGCGCGCGAGGCGAGAATGCGATAAAGACTGTGTGAAGATTGGCCTCGATGGCACGAGGCACATATCGGTGAACAAGTTTTCCGTTTCGTAACCATATAGACACACACACACACACACACACGCACACATACTTTAACGCGACGGGTGTTTAAGATTACAATCGTATACTTGATTTCTCGCATATTTACAAAAAAATATTGTGTTTTTTTTTCCCCAATCCTTTTTTTTTTTGATTTTTCCTTTCCGCCAGTTTATTGAGCATTTACGACAGTTAAATATAATTGATGATTAATTCTAATATTATTCATTGAGAGTCAGTATACGCTAGCTAATACTGTATAATTGATTAATTGAATTATCAAGCTAATTTCCCTTGTGTATAATGTTTTACGGAGTATTTGATCGTGATGTGTGTTTGAAAAAATATGTATTTTTTCTCATTTTCATTAATAAAGACACACATGCAGAGGATATCCACGGATATATATATATATATATATATATATATATATATATATAAATATTTCATTTTTTAAACCAATTTACTTTTTTTTTACTTCGAAAAAGATATTTTTCATAAACTTTTTTAGGCGTGTTGAATCTGAATGGATTTCCATTCTCGACTGATCTGAAACAACGGAAAATGAATTCGACAATTGCGAGACAGGATAGCGGTAAGAGAGGTAAAGTCAGTGCACATACCCGACACATACTGTCACGTAAATACACCACAGCTACAATTCACGGTTGGTCGCTACGGAAAACCCAAAAATTTCCCGTGGTCTCGTGATTACATAGAGTCCATTATCGCTAATCGTTTATCGTTTATCAAATCGCACCATTATTCCGCGTCGCATATACTGGGCCAGCTGTTTTTATTTTTGTTCTGTTTCTCTTCATTTTCCTTTTTCATTTCATTTTTAAAACGACGAAATATGTAACAGATAAGGATAGCACATAATTGATATCGCAAGTAATAAACCAAATTAATAAGAATATGCAAAGAAACAATAGAAAGAGTAATGACTCTTTGTCGTACCAGTAGACGAGAGGGAATGACAGACAGAGTGAGTGAGCGAGAGAGAGAGAGAGTAGGGAAAGTGTGAGAGGGGGAGAGGGAGAGAGAGAGAGAGAGAGAGAGAGAGAGAGAGAAATGGATAATGGGTATTTTTTTCGTGACCTTGGAAAGGATATTTCCCAAGAGGGCTATCTCGCTCCCGTTTTTTACTTACTGGAGTACTTCTTGTCTTGCTATGGATGCCACGTGTGCTACACGTACCTCATTGGTAAAATTACGTCGCCATTTTCAGACGCTTCTATCACCCATATAGAAGATATCAAGACAAATGGAAGGAGAAAAAGGAAGAGAATAATAGGGGGCAAAAAAGAAAGAAGAAGAGAGAATGAGAGAACGAGAGAGCGAGAGAGAAAGAGAGAGAGAGAGAGAATTAAGTGGAGTGGAGTGAAGAAAGAGTGGATGGAACATGTCGTGCGGAAGCAGATTATTTCTCTTGAAGGTTTTGTCAATCTGACGACAGAAAGAGACAACGAGAAAGCATGGAGAATAAAAAAATAAGTCGAAAAATAAGAAGAGAGAATTCTTTCTATATGAGACGTCCCCAATTTTATTGTGGGACTGAGAGGGTATACATTGGAAGGCGTTGCTTGGCCAAGCATGCGATGAATTTTCATCGATAAAGCCCTTGACGACGACAACTGTAAGTAAAAACAAAAAGGGAGATGAAAAAGAAAAAAATTACGACCAAAAAATGCCAATATCATTCTCCAATTTTATATCCAAAGAAAAAATTATTATGTAACTCTTCACAATATTATATTTTATCTTTTTTTGTATGTTGAATTGGGATCATAAATTGAGGCTGACTAAAATCATGTGCATCTACTGATGAATAAATGACGTGTCTAGGAGGTAGTGTGTGAATAAAATACAAGGACGAATTCTGAATCTCTTGGTAAATCAACTGGAGATGTATAAATATATATGGTATACGTATAATTGAATATATATACATGGACATATATATGGACACGTATATACGGATGAGAAAATGAGGAAAAAAAAAACTGCTATTCAATTGTCAAATCGAAACACGCCCGACGCTGCTTCATTTATTCACATCACGCCGGCCAACTTCAAACTCCTCTTTCACCAACTTTTTCTTTCGTTCACCATCATCCAAGATTTTCACCATTCCCTTTTTCTCGCCTTTTTCTCTACTATATATTTTGGATCGTGCCTTAGTCTGTACACCAGAGAGAATAGGAGTAATCAGTCGGTTTCTTGTGAACATATTCGTATTCATAACTTGAAATAATTTCAAGCCACGCGCTATGCATCCAACAAATGGTTTTCTTTCTCGCACGTCAAGCATATAGGCCTGATTGGCGCGCGTAATCGTTCAAGAAGGATAAATTATTGTCCGGCATTTTCCACGTTTCTATTATATATTTTTTGTTGTATATATATATATATATACATCTTCCTTCACATCGGAAAAATTACTTATTATTCTTTATTTGTATATGTATATGTATATATATATATATATATATATAATCGTGGTTGCATTTGCAAACGTATATACTCGTATATACGTCCAAGCTAGCAGCAACTTGAAAGCACGCAACATACAGAGTTTGCGATCTTAAGATGGCATACCAACGAGCACACGTTACACGGATGACCTCTCGAGATATTCGTTTATTCATCGAGACGACACCGGGTTGGGCGCAAAGAAGAAAATGGAAACTGGTTTTCGTCGCGCACGCTACGAATGCCCACCTGTAGCATGTCAACGATGAGATAGCGACAACTATTGCTACTATATACAGTGTCCTCGCTCTCAGACTCTTTCGCCATGTAATTTTTATTCACCACTGCTACTACAGACAATTGCCGCCGAAGAGAGTGGAGTTACGATAATTTGCATTAAGGTGAATAAAAGTGTAAAAGGGAGAGAATGCGAATGATACGTAGGCGGTATATATTATTTGTATTCAATAAGTACTTTTATGTATGTATATAAATTCTTTCACTCCATTGTACGACTTGTGTACATTGCCAAACGAGAATATTTTCTACAACATTTGAGAGTACATATAACCCTCGTGTACACACACATATATATATATATATATGTGTGTGTGTGTGTGTGTTTCATACAAGTAAAGCTTTGAATTGGTTACCTCGCGGCTGTTATTTACTGTGCCCTTGAGCCCCTCATAACGCTCTGGAATTCAGCAGACTCTAATTGGCATCCCAATACCCACAATTTTTTATTTTTCTTTATTCATATACATACACGATCCAAACTTTATCTCGTACCTACCTTTATAAAAATTTTTAACCGTTAATGAAAACAAATTTACTGCAATTACTTAATCTTTTATTCTTTTAAATGTATGTGAATACATACATATTGAAGTGTCTTCCCTTTTTGTATTGAAGTCTTCAGTAATTCTCACGAATGGAAACGTTTTTATTGCAATGCGCGCGCGATCAAATAATCAAGAATTGACTTAAAGCGATCGACGAATTCCTACCACGTAAACGCGCCCATAACTTGTTCTTAGGTTGCAGGTGCCATGTATATAATATGTATGTGTAGGTATGTGTCTGTCTACATATATGTATGTAAAGGTGACGTGGTGGACGTTTGCAGAGTATGAGATGAAAACTTATTATATATAAGAGTGACAAAGTTCGATAAATCTGGTAAATTCAATTGCGGCGACATATATATACAGACTTGGAAGAGGAATGGTATGTGATGGGAAGCGGATTCACGGTGTCAACAAAATCACGTAGGGAGTAAGACGAAGTTGCAGAAAATATGAAGAAACTAACTTTCTATATATATATATATATATAATATGTACAAATAAATGTATATACAGACAAAATGGGATTGGGGGGGATGAAAAGAAAGACGGAAGGGATGGAAGGAACTCCATGGCGCGATACTCGGTGGTAATTGGTCTCGACTTTACTTGCTCCTTTTATCGTTCGTGCGACGATTCTCTTCCCCATCACCAAGAGATTCCTCTTTAATAACCGCATTGTGGACTCCTCGTTTATACTATTGAGAATTGAAAAAAATTGTCTTACATCTTACAGCTTTCTTTCTTCCTCTCTGTTGTCAATATATGTAGGTATGGGTTGAAATTGTAAGAAAGAAAATTCCCGAATATGTCTATAATAGGGGATGAGCGCGGCAAGTCTGAATAAAAGAATTCGACAAGGAGGTTGGGTATATTTTCAAATAGACTAGAGGGAGTTTAGTCATTTTGCTGTGTGTTCACCCGGGGGTATTTTTCGTCACGTTATTTATCCCCGTGTGGGGAATACTGTGTGCGACCCCGGTGGAACATCATTTCCTGCGTCGAGGGCTGTCTATAGAATAGTCTCTGTTTGGATACGGCATTTTTTTTTCTCTTGTTATATTCACCTTTATTTTGCAAAAAATAAAAGTACTGTTATATTTCGTACGATACGATAATATTGAACATGATGAGACCGAAAATGATGTTTATCACAATACTCACATGAAGAATTCTATATAATATGATGAATAATAAGAATAAATCTACCGGTGCATTAGAACAAATATATTTGATGACTATATAAAAGGATGTGATGTGAAAAGAGGTGGAAATAATTTCCGGTAGCTGCCGAGGTAAAGCAATATATATTTGATTTGGTGATGTATATATGTATGTATATATAATATTGGTGTAAAGGTCGTATCTCTTGTTCTGAGCCAGTGTCACTCTTCGTAAGTGTATAACATCGATAGAGGAAGGACGATATTTTAACAAAAGTCGCAACAGCCTCTTTTCCATCACCTTAGATTATCTTGCGTTGACACAGGCAGTTGGACGATTGGATAAGTCTATCTATTCACAGAATGAGATGTGTTAATAAAAATTTTATTGGCTTTGTCATTCAATTTTCCGGCCTAAATCAAAGCAAAGTATGGCAATATATATTGTTGTGATTGTGCGATGGTCTGTGAATAAATATATTTTCTCCCTCATGTTTAATTGTTCTTATATGCGAGTAAATATATACAGGGTGAGTGAAAATTCTCGCACCACGAGATTATATTTGCTCTAAAATATGCAGGATAAATTCACATTTATCGTCCTAGAATTTCATAACTTTCCCTTTATCCGCCTCAAAGATAATCCCTTGGTGCGAGACTTTTCAACCACCCTGTATATAGCCAAATAAAATATATATATATATATATGTATATGAATAATATGGCTAATATATGTATATATATTAGCCAAACGTGTATATATATATATATATACGTTTGGCTAATTCCGATACGCTTTCGCCCTTGTCCCCAGGGGGATACTCCGTTACTGCATGAAAGTTAAACTCGCCGTATTGTTTGCAGTTTCATATATATATATATATGTACATAGATGTGAGAAAGACTGTACGGACGGATAGAATACATAAAATGAGCGGATGCCATGTCATCGATCATATTTAATTGAAACCTGACAACTGTCAACATCTATACCTCTATAAGTCTTGATCGCTTGTGTGGACGGCTAGTTTCACGATGGCTGAAAGATTAACAAAGTCGATAATATAATATGAGACAAGAGTTAAAGAAAATTATAATAAAAGAAAGTGTGGACAATGAGACAAATGATAATATACAGAATATAAGTTCCAACAGAGGAGAGAAATAATAGATTCAACGGAAGCGATCGATGTGATTTTTTTTAGTTTTCTGTAGGAATACCAACTCCACAGTATCAAGAATGTTCTCGCTTCATCTTCAACCCCATGCGGGTTTATCAGTCTCGGCATTATCGAAAAATAATGTCGACAGGCGAATAATCCGTGGAATTCATCGGCACGCGCATTCCCTCGTCGGATGAATTGAATACTTGCAAAATATATCGGCTGATATAAATACAACTCATATTCTTAATATCATTATTTATCATTCAGACAAAATGAATAATAATAATAATAATAATAATAATATAATGAGTAATAGTAAAGTTGCAATAATGGCATGCGGAATTTGTTAATTAATTGGAGGTGAATGAAATATGAGAATAGAAGTGAAGAGAACGCGATGAATAACCAGAAAAAGAAGAAGTGATTGAAAAAAAATAATTACCAAATAGGAAACTTTCGACATGCACTGGAGTGTTAAGTATATGGAGGCTCGCTTTTTGCGTTTGAAAACTCAATGTGTGTATGTAAAAAGAGGCTGATGAGAAGAGAGTAGATGAGACAAGAAGCAAAAAATAGAGAGACCGAGGACATATACGAGCAGCGGGAGATCGATAGCTATCTCTTCTTCGTTTACATGCGTTTGAAACGCCTGGAGTGCACACCAACCCCAAGTGGTTGCGCACACACGCACACGTGTATGCATCCATATATACATACATGCATACAAACGATATATACACCGTACATTAATGACGGCGTCTCGACAGTTAATGAGACAGTCCTATATAACTGAAGTAAAGAGAGATCACTGGGCGATCCGCGACACGGCTACGAGTGGAATGAACTGGTAAGAGATAAAGTATTATTTATCATTACCATGTTGAATTAACACTCCATCAGATGATAACAACAATTTGTATTACGCCAAGGTGTCCACCCATATATTAACAATACTTTTTTTCTTTTCATTGTTTTTTCACCATTTCATTCTCAATCGCCGCTGTTTCACCCTCTAGCTCTTTTTAATTTGTTACTGTTTTTCTCGCTCATTTTATCCGACGATGAATCTTGAATGTGATACAAAATTTTATTTAACCATTGAAATTGATTGAATGTAAATGATGTGAATTGATGCAATTAGTGTGAGCTTCGCTCCAACCGCTTGATGCAAAAACCACAAGATGGCATTAATAAATGAGTAAATAAGTCATATGGAATATTATTAAGTAACGAAAGAGTGTAGAAAACTGGTAAAGCAAGTATATATCGGTGTGATTTCATTGAATGCCTATCAAGTTGATTCCGCTCATTGATCCCATATTTGCTATGTCTGTATGTAATCGAGTAATCATACATTTATACTAACATGTATGTAGAATGTATATATTGCGATATCGATGGTCCCACATACACAATATATGTCTGCAACCCATCAACATTTCCTTTTTCATAAACCATATTGCTTCCCACCCTCTCTCCATTTATCACTTTTTTTTAATTCGTCTCATCTCCATGCATCTATTTATATTATCGACGAAATACTAATTGACTTGTCGATTAAGTCAACCGGAAAATATCGCAGAATGGTTATTAATCTTTGCAATACCAATATAATGGGTATATGTATTTATATTTGATCTATTCGACTGACAATACATCAACCACTGTTTATACGAGTACATATATATATATATATATATATATATATATATAT
>CAJUYH010000025.1:78854-116344 GCA_910591685.1 Galerucella tenella
ATATATATATATATATATATATATATATATATATATATTTATTGAAAATAGTTTGTCGCATTGGATTATATTCTATTTAGACATTTATCTATGATCTATAGAAAATTGTGTTGGGTTGGGTGTGTGATACGTGTAAAATTCACTGGAATTTGACGCTTCACAATTCGAATACACAATTCAATACACTATTCAACCACTCGACACCCTTCTCTGTCGACTTTTCACACTTTTTTCCCCTCCAACCATCTATAACCTGTATGTATATAGACATATATATCTATATGTTATTTATTCTCAAGTTTTTTTCATTCTTTCATTTTGATCATTTTTCTCATGTTTCTTTGTCTCGTTTGAAATCCCCACACGAATTCATCGACCAACATCTCTTCACTTGCATAATTTCATTTTCTCCATCTGCCAACATTCTGTTGTACTTTTTCTTCGTTTCTCTTTTTGATTTATATACTACTACTCTTACTACCACTACTATAACAAGTGTTTTGCCTTCGCTGCATTTTTTTGTGTCTCGTTAAGCTTATTTCGAGGAAACAAATTGAACGGGTTTCTCGCCACTTCCTCGGAATTTTGTCGCTACTGAAATATTTATAATGAGGCGGATCGTTGGATGTGAGAGTCGTGTGGGAGAAGGGATAAGTTTTCGCTCGATCGATGGCACGTCGCGATTGTCTCGACTTTTAATAACGGCACAACCATGTTCAGTCATTCATAATGACCAAATCGCTACGGGTGTCCAATGAAGGCGAAAATAAGAATAAACAGGTAAATGATAATAAAATAAATAAAGATCGAAATGAATATTTATTGCAGTAAAATTGATCGAAGAATATGTCAAATATTGATAAATAATTCAATATGAAACAATTAGATTAGTGGTAATGAAAGAATGGTGTAATTTTTTTTTCACATTCACAATAAATAAGAGAGTACTGCACAAATGGAAGATTATTTAATGTTCAATATATTAATATGGAGAGAAAAAAAAAATTCAAACAAAAATACGATTCTATAGTAGTGAACTATAGTAGTAGAGTCCTATAAGCTCCTTAATAACTTCTAATTGGACGGATGAATGTGGGACTATTGACGTTCACTAAAGGTTGACTTAATACTTGATAGCGCAATGGATCTTGTAAAATTGTGTCCAACGATAATTGGACATAATTTCGTTAAATATATATATATGCAGAAATACATGCATACGTATAGAAACACTTATATTCACTTAGTAAAGCTTCCATTCATCTGTGTACTTCATTCATAACAATCAAATATTATATGTTGAGATTTATAAGATAGATTTATATACATGCAAATAAATATTAATTGCTTTCCAATTCATTGTGTGCAAATAATTGATGGTATTGAGAGTATTGTCGCAGCATTGAATATATGCACATATCTACATATTTATATTTATATATATATGCAGGTGCATTGGACTGGATCGAAGATATGGTATGGAGAGAATAAAAACAGTAAAACAACTCGCTCGATCCCCAGGTGGCGAATAAATTAAAATCTTGGTATACTGGATAGAGTGACCGGGCATAGCTGTCCACGCTGTAACTAGATACCAAGAAAAAATAAGAGCAACAGAGGAAAGTAAGACTCTTAACCCATCTTCTCTAATCTCCTCATTTTATCCTACCACACTCCTTCGTATATTATTGTTATTATTATTATTATTATTATTATTATTATCATCATCATCATGTTCGTGGCTCCTTGTTTCGCCCACTTATTCGCATCGGTAACGACACACCTCGTCCATTATATATCCATTGACCGGAACAATAATTCTATATACAGATTAAGTTTATGAATGAATTTGTCGCATTAATATCAATATGTTTTAAGGGATATAAAGTACTTTAGTATGGTATTGAAAGAAGAAATGGAAAAGAAGAATAAACAATGTGTGAGGTGGAATTTAAAAATAAAAATATAGAATAGAGCCAAATAATGAACAATATAAGCGTAAGTGGTATTCTTGACTATATGAACAGAGAATAGATAGAGAGAAAAATTCAAGGAGTCTCAAGCCAGAAACAAATATTGCTGATCCCACTATACAGACGCATGCAGTAGAAGTTAGTGGGGTTGTATGAAAGCCCATCCCTTGCGAATCTACCAAGTGGCGAGTAATGAATATGCTAACGTATGCGAAGCAAACGCGAGACAAGAACGCTTTGTACTACATGTATCGAGTTCAAGTACTTTTAACAGAGAGGATTATATTTATTTCCTATATACTATTAATAACCCCCAAAGTTCTCAAGTTGCTCCAATGTTACGATAAAAAATATTGATAAAAAAAAGAAAATATAATAAAAAAGAAATAAAGATACTTAGAAGAATGAAATTGCAAAACGTTATTGGCCGAGACAGTCTATAACATTATTGTTTTTACTATGTGTGTCCAATGTTGGCTGATGATGTACATATATAGAGATACTGCGGTGATGATTGTGACCGACTCTGTTTAACGAGCAACCCTTGCCCCCGGCGTGTATATATGTACACATATAGAGAGAGAGCTGCGGTTAAAGTGAATGTACAGAGGAAAAGTGGTTTGAAACTGTATCGTTTCAACACGGTGATGCGCACTGGACAAACAGGGGCTACAGTTTCTAATATTGTCGTGTGCGTGCCTGGAGCACCCTAATTTATAACTCATACTACGCGTACAGCCAGCATGGTCACCAATCCTCATACATGGGCTTAAACATATATATGGATTGTATCGGTTTCATTCGCATATTGTATATCCCGTCGTAAATGTCTTTTGACGTTTATACATGCATGAAATTATGCATTCAGATTTCTTTTTTATCAAGTGGAGAGTAAATAAATGTATGTGGGTACTTATCACGTAATTGTCATTTTTTTTTCTTACGAATTCATCGGTTCCAATTTTGTTGTACAATACTTTTTAAGCAGATGTTTATTAAAATTTTAACAAGGTCAAATATTATAAATTTCGAAGCTCCATACCGTGTGGCTTATAGGCTGGCGAAAAAAATCACGATATAAAGACATATATCGATACGTCGAGTAAATATATCGAGGACAGTGTAAAATTTAAAAGCCTAATTAATTGTACTTACGTTTACAAGCCTTGCGGTGGGTGATCGGTTTGGTTGGATCTCTGTAGTAGCCCTCACGACAATAATGGCAATGTCTACCGGCTGTGAAGTGTCGACATTGGAGACAAACACCCCCGCTCACACGACCTGACAGCTTATAAAGTTCCACGTTAAATCGACACTTTCGGGCATGAAGATTGCAGTTGCACACTGTAACACAAATAATCGAAATCGCACAAGTTTAAAGGTAAATATTTTCATATGTTGCTGTTATTGTTCAATTTTCTACATTGGACTATGCAGTAAATGAATCAATGAATTGTTAAAATTCAGGCTATTAGCAAAATTAACTGTGAAATATTTTATGGTCAAGTCGGTAAGTGAAAAAAATGTCTGAAAAATAATATTTCAAAGGCATTGAAGGTTTATTGAAAGTATCTATGGATCAAGGCAACCGCAATGGATAACAAGGAACAAAGAAAAAGACAAAAGAGAATGAACAAAGTGGATGTATGTGTGTATGCGTTCATATAATTGTATTTAGGTGTGCGTTATACATATAATGCCTTTCCTTTTGGAGAGATCAATTGAATTGATTCTGGGTGGCATGTGAAGAGACCGAAAGAGTATTTGGAGTACTGCATGATCTCAACTATCATCGCTGTCACGTTTTGCTTTCACCGACTTTTTCTCTTGCTAAAACTATAGTTTCTTTATTCCGCCAGCATACATTTGAATGATATCAACGCCGAAGTATGTACTCACGTGTTGGTAATTTCCGTTTAATTCTCTTTTTATACAGTAACAAGTGTAATAATTGAGAAAAAGTGATCGGACGGTTGAGGCAGGATTTAACTAAGTTGCATATTTATATATATAGGCATGTCAAGACAGTTATGATTGAAACACATTCCTTGACATATTGTGAATATCGTCAAAGTGAACTATATCATAGATACAGGTAGCAGTGTAGTTTTCTTATTTCATAGTTTTTTTCCTCAAAACTAAATAAAAAAATGGTAGTAAAATAGAGGAAATGTTAAGATCATTGCGGTCGGGTTCTTCATATTGCCTATAATTTTTTATATATATATATATATATATATATATGGTGGGATAAATTTATGAGTATCATATCTCAATCAAGATGAACCGCTCATGTCTCCATTACCATATTGAACAATATAAATAAAATATTTTGCAGTCAAATGGTCGCTTTGTATATATATATATATATATATATATATATATTTACTCTACACGTATATGTATATTTTTTAATTTTTTTATTCCTCTTTTATTCAAGCCAATCGTGCGTCATTTTACCTTCAGGACATACATTTCGGCGATCGTGATGATGCTTAGTGATGATTACTATTTTTATTATCCAACAATCAAACGATGATGGATGGTGGCATCAATATGCACATACACCTTACACTTATCTCCTTCTCATCTTTATTCACTTTCGTTTATTTATTCTTCTTTATATTCCATTTTTTTTCTTCACCACCTTTCAACCAAAACTTATATCTGTTTCTCTTTGGTCGTGTGGTGGTCTGCTCTTTTATTCATGACTCAAGGAGGTCCGTCGGGTGTTACAACCCCTTGAGAGCCGAGGTAAGCACCTCTGCCTCAGATTTTTTACCTCTTTCATTGGTAGCCCGCACTCACACCAAACATTTTTTATCGTCTTTTATATCGTCCCTTTCTAACCTCTTTGCCCCGTGATTTTTACACTACCAAAAACCTCATGGACCTCTACTATGCTCGTTCACTATACTAACGAGCTGATTGGGTATTCTCATAATTCCCAATGGACCACACGCTCTTTCGTATGCATACGTTGAAAACAAGCAAAACCATATGTAAATACGTTTCCATATGTAATGAAAATAATAGTGCGATAGGGAGGGAGGGAGATACGGAGAGAGAGAGAGAGAGAGAGAGAGAGTGCGAATAGAGGAGGGTGAGAATATGCGACAAAAATCATCTCTATTATCGTCTCAGCGTTGAATAAGCCATCACATCAATCGCTCCAAATATTACCCTTCGGGTAACACAATCCTTCAAATAGAGACCCATCATAATATTATCATATAGCGTGAGCGCGGAAAAAAACAAGAGAGAATGAAAATGAATTTCTTAATAAAATAATTTGGTGTGATCAATAATGAGTAATGGTGTGGCAGAAGATGTATATATCTTATTTCATATCTTTTTCTTTTACATCTGGATATATTACCCTCTTTTCCCATTCTCATATCCTACACCAACGCTTATTTCACTTTTATACAACCGAAACTTGATTGTACTTGATGGCATCCTCTCTTCTGTTTAATATATTCCATGTAGATAAGACGAATATTTTAATAAATTTCATTAAAGTTATTGTTATGTGTTACTGGTTAATGATGATATAATTAATTGCACGTTGCCAATATGTATAGGAAAAAAGTATATACTCTCTTCTGAATGCTCCGGACGTGTTTAATGTAGAAGGGATGAACGAATTTCGATTGGATAAAATCGAAGAAAAATTCCACGTACCGTTTGGTTAATGAACTGATTTTAATTTTGAACGGCGCGACGCCTGTGGAATAATTAATTAAACGGACCCGGTACAGGCGGCTCCCTTTGCTGTGGTTTAGCTGGTGGTGAAGATTGCGGACAAACGCGCAATGAAAGCAGTTGTACAGACCGGCCATAGGAAGAAATTAAGGAATGAATGAATGACTGTATGAACTAACCAACGCACCAAGATGAACGAAGAAGGTATGAAAATAAGCAAAGTGAATAAGAAAAGTTGAATACTAAATTAATACATATGTGCTCAAGGTGCACAGTATATAAACATGCATATATTTTCCACAATTTTTTAATTTTTCAAACCCATCAACTCATTCTTATTATTTCATCTCCTTTTCCACCATGGGGAAATCATGCACAAATTGTGTTCATTTAGAGTTTGTAAAGTCTTGCTCTATTTTTCACAACCAACTCGTTTTATATTCTTTCGATTTTTTTACCGCTATATATATGTATACATGATATTGCGGTGTATGAATATAAACTGTTGATGTAGTAGCTTGTAACCGCAGGGATATAATTCATATACAAAAAAACTTTTCGAATTTATTTGAGAGAAAACTTTAGTCCATTTTTATGACTTAACCAAAATGACAAATGACTATTTTGCTTCTTTTGTTATTATTATCGTTATTTTATTTTTGGCTCTGACAAGAAATAACATATACAGTTGAAAAACTCCGGCAATTATTACATTTGACAAATTGGTAATACTGAATGTCACGAAAGAAGTGGGATTATTTTAATTGATTTATATGGAAATTTGATTATGTCTAAAATAAATTGAAGGCAATTACGTGTAGAGAATTCAAAAGTTGGTCTTGCATGATAATGATAGAAAAATAATAACCGATATCCACATGACATTTCGTCACCATGTAACTGTAATTCACGATGTTAATTGTTTAATTAGGAGTACACCAGGCGACCCTACAACACATTACTTCGATTGTTGGATAACAATCGAGACCATTTATTCATGTCGGAATTTCTTTGAGGTGTGTACGTAATATCGCCGCTCACTTTTTTTTTTCTTGCTATCACTTCAACTTATTTTTTGACACAATTTCCAATCATTTTATGATTATTACTATATACTCTATTTCTCTATACCACACTATATTATATTTCCATGTTGGAATTTTTAATTGTTTTCGACCATAGACATATATGGTATATATATGAGTGTGTCTACGGATATGCGTTTTGCGATTGCAAGTTATTGTGTATATAAATTCAATGCCTCACGGTCGATATAACGGAAGTTGTCGGGACGTAGGTGTAACTTGAGAGATGAAACGAGAGAGTAAGAAAATGAGAATAAAAGCCTTCAGCTACAAAGGTGAACACCTGCGCCAAGCCCTGAAGAAGAGAGTCACGGTCATATATATATGCACATGTATACAACCTCTACTACTACTACTATGCCCTCTCCTCTTATGACTTTACGTTGCGGCATAGCTTTTATCGCAATTTTCTTACTCTCTCCTAATAATATTTCATGCTTCAAATTTTCATCTTTGCCATCGCCATTATATATACGTATCTGTACATACTGTATTCTCTTATATTTAAATATATATATATATATATGCGTATATGTTTATTTGTATATAAAATAAAAATATATAATGGCATCTACCAATTGTGTGTGAAAGGGTGTTGGATGATTGAATAGTATAATACTATATTGCGGGTCGATTTTTTCAATGAAAAAACAAAAATGATAAAGAGGATAAAAAAAAATCTATTCGATAAACGTTTTTGAATTTTCTATCGGAATTTTTACCATATTTTGACGTCTCATCATGGGAAATTGATCTATCATGCTGTACTGTAGCGCATCCTATAGTACTCATCACCCTAGTCTATATATATTCACATATTGTGTGTAATATACGGCTTCCACTGTCGAGATGTTTAGGTCGCTTCACCAAGTCTGCAGGCACTCACTATATACATTAAATGAATTATGCGAGATATTTTCTGTTGAAAATGAGCAAGAGAGTTGGAGTGCGAGTGAATGTAGGGTGAAAGGGTATACGATGTTGCATCGTGCGAAACTTAACTCGATCTATTCAGGGCGTGGCTTATTATATATCGAAGTGGTTAATTGATCGAATTTTATGCTTTGTCTGGACCAACAATATACATCTTCATATGTACTATATAAGGAACGATAGACAGAGTGAAAGTGAAATTAAATGTTCTCTGTAAAATATTTTGGTTGTAAATTTTTCTACATAATTCACAACTTTGATTTTTATTAAAATTATCAATCACTCATTCGTATGAGAGGTCGGGACATGAAAAATTTCAAAAAAAAAAAATCATAAAACACAATTTGAACGGAAACAAGAATGGCATTAATATTATTTATTATAAAAAATATTAAATTGATGTGAATGTGAGAGGGCGCGCGGGGCAATTTGATGAGGACAAGCGAGGGTGGAAGGTTGATTTATTGACGGCAAATTGCCCGGCTCAATCTGCGTCTTCGTGATGCGTCCCCGGTGTATATATATATATAGGTCCCAAAGGGCATTCGCATTCTCGGTAGATTCCGAGGCGTGTGAGTCGTGCGTATGCCATACGAGGAAATGACGAGAGAGGCGAATTAATATATAGGTAGAAAATGGCGAGAAAAAGTGAGAGAGAAAAAGTAAGCAAAGCCTTGCCGAGGGTGCAATTAACCTCGGGGGTCACCCATCAACAGCAGCTCTCTCTCTCTCTTTCTCTCTCACTCTCTCACTCTCCCTCTCTTGCCCCCTCTCTTACACTCGTTTTTTACTATTAGATATTAATACACTACATGATGTACATGTAATTATATTTATAATTTAACAACACGGGCCAATCTTTCTTATCCTTCAATCTATTTTCCGCCTATTTTTATTCCAGCACATTTATTTTTAAAATCTTCTCTCGTTGTTTTTTTACTTCTCAACATTTACTTATAATATGATTATGAAAAAAAAAATTAAGAAGTAGATGAACGATATTTGTATAAAATATAAATGCGCCATTGCTAGGCTGTCATATCAAGACGTGTATATCAAGAAAGACGCTATAGAGCAATGGTGTCATCGTGGGAGACGCATAAAATTCGAAAGCATGAAATCGCGTTAGTAGCTTATGAGATTACGGGTATTAAAATAGGTACCGCTACCGACCATTCTCCCATATATGTACATAATATATATGTATGCCATGCAAATATAATATATGAATATATAAAGTAAGGACGGCGAAATTGATGGTGATTTGTATAGGAATAAAGGATTATGATATCTTGTTCCATCTGTTCATCTATAAAGTGTCGTTAACGTTGAGCGCAAACTAAATTCCAACGTGAATGTAAATTTAAATTCAATTCACATTCTCATTGCGCTCCAATGCCAAATTTCATATGTCAATTTTATTTATACCAATGTATATTTTATAACATTTGATGTTTGATCAGCTGACACGCATTCAAATACTTCTACCAATGGATATACAGAATGTATATAGACTGTTGAAATAAAAATGGTGTACGCTTGCAAACTGACGTGATGCCATGATTAATCACATTTCGCCATACTATTTGCCACCTCCCACTATTCATTTTCAATCCTTTCTCTCTCCTGCTCTTTCTCTCTCTCTCTCTCTCTCTCCCTCACTCATGCCCTCTCTCGCTTGTGTGGAAAACTATTTGTCAAATTTTAATTTATGCAAAAATAGTTTGTTAGTCGATTATGTGGCGCACAGTAGATCATTATCACTCTATTCCTTTAAAGTCAAATGTTTTCTACCGCGATTCATACATTTTTATCATATAAAATTAACATGTCAATAAGAGAATACCTAATCTCAAATACAAACATAAAAAATACACCATTTTTATTTACCAACATTCATAACAACAAGCATAATTCATTAGAGTTAATTCGGTCGATTGTAAATATATAATTAGCGGAAGTTTCTGAGTCACACTTGAAAATTTATTCACATTGCTATATCATCAATTATTAATATCATTATATATGTACGTATGTGTATTTATTTATAATATATATTCATGAAACCAATGATAATAGTGTTTTCACATTCAATGTCACTTGGAGAAATTGTAGCAATGTTCCGTGCACACGATTGTTGATACCCGGAAGGATTACATTTGGGAAAGCGGAAATTTATGAGCCGATAAATTATCGAGAGACGTGAGAGCCTTGTGTGTGTGTGTGATTGTCCCCTGCTCTCTCTCTCTCTCTCTCTCTCTCTCTCTGTCATACACTCACCCAATAACGGGCGTGCAACACACGAGAATGACTAACGAGGCGTTAGCGACGCGCGTCACACGTCAAACGTCCACTATTGTCAGACCCTAACGAGCCCATTGTTATATATATAAACATAGCTATATACACATGCCCACACTGTCCATATGTTAACTATATTTTTTCCAATAAACTTTGTGATAAATTGACTAATCAATAATAACTTTAATTCTGTTAGCAAGATTTTCAAAATTTTCTATATTTTCAAAGCAGAGCATAAAATAATTAATAATTGAAAATAAATATATACCCATACACACATACACGCGAGACATGTTATAATTGTATAAGAAGAACACATTATATTATATATGTACCTACATGTAGTACCTATATAATATATACATGTTGAGTCCGGCCAACTAACTGTTTTAATGAGAGTTTAAGTCTGCAAGTAAACGTCGAATAAATCATCTGAGAAGTTAGGTAGCAACCATGAGAAAACATAGACGGAAAAGAGAGTATATTATATGAATGCGTATATGACTTAAGACGTCGTGATACATATATCTATACGTATATATTGTATGTAGATGCATACATAAATCCATACATATACATATACATGAACAAAATCGCAATGGAATAAAGTTGAAATTCACCCTACTAGTTCTATATGTACTTATATATTTGACGATGCCAATTAAATATTAAGAAAGAAAGTCGAATTGAAATTGTGAAATATAATGTTACAAACAGCGCGTGACTTTCACCCACACATGAGATATATGCCGATATATTTTATAATAAGTCACCCAGTTATCATCCACACAGTGAAAAGTAATAGAACGAAGTCTCATATTATCGGAATACATGTGTAAACAGAAGAAAGTATATTCATGAATTCATCAAATAATATACTACCCCCTTTGCATGTGGCAATGACTTTATGGTAACATGCTTCTCTGTGCAGAAAAAGCCAAAATTACACTATTCCAATTCAACATATTGTTCTTGACTTTTCGCCAAAAATCAATAGAAACAACTATATTTATTTTCGTCAAAATTCAAATGTTGAAATAGAACATTTTCTTCTCACTATAGTTATATATAATTGAATATTTAAATGAAGGTGAGCTGAGTAAATGTGAGAACATCTATACAATATACCATATATATATATATATATATATTTTCTGCAATACAGCAAGTTGGGTAACGATGCATTGGCTACCGTCTCTGTTGCTAAATGTCACACAGAATGATCGATGCGTGACATTATTCGGCCACGTAAACTGCCCATACAGTCATCCCCATTCCATCTAATTCTCAGCATTATCTGTCTCTTTCTCTCTAACGTAAATTCAGCACCCTTATTCTATACCATTCGTCCCATCGATAGTAGTCCAATGCGCATATATATATATATATATATATAATGTTATAATTTAGACAACCCTTAATGCTATATGACAAAATGTTACATGTTTTTCTCAGAGTGGCCCGCACATATTCAGTTAGTTGTTGTTTTCATTGATGAAACAATGAAACTAATTTGTCACGTGTATATATGTATATATAAGCACTGTCTATCATATAAACTGTTAAATAAATATAATCGTGGGTGGTATAGTCGAATGAGAAAGGCGATTTTTGTGAATAGAGACACGTAATGATTCATGTCGTTCTTCTTCCTCTCCTCATCGCTTCGTATTTTCATGTCATCGCTCAATGCACACTTGGTGCGTCGATTGTCGCTTGTTTCAAAGTATACTGCATGTCGTGTTGCAAGTCAAATGTATTGCCTAGGTGATTCATTCATTATTGTTCTTGCAGTTAAATGAAGGAAAATAGTTTTTGGTATAGAGCCACGTGTACTTTATATATATATATATATATATGTGTGTGTGGGTGTGAGTTTGTGTCGTGTACGTGTGTCCGCGTGTGTGTGTGTTTAACGGAGATAACACTGAGTATGGTATAAACAGCAGACATTGGAAGAGTAGAATGAATCGAGTGTACATTGAATCACACAAAATCTACTACATTTTCAATCGTGGAAGTATTTTCTTAGGTCTACACAAATATGCAATAATATGCGCAATGTTAAAGTCATAACTAATGAATATTATTAGTGTTTATGTTCGAATAAAGACAAAACGATGTGCATTCAAATTTTTGTTGTGTTTTATTTTATTTCTTGTTTCGTTTTTTTTCTGCAGATAAATAAGAAGGTGAGTTTATAAAATTTAATTTTGTTGGGCATCAGTCTGCTCAATGATGCAAGCAAGTGAAAAAAAAAAAATATTTCAAGCTGAAGAAAAGAGGGAGAACAGTATCATATATTATATCTCGTTGAAACAAAGCCAAGCCATTTTCGCCCCAAAGTTAACACAAACTGGAACTAACTGGATGAACTCATATACTCATAATATTAAATCGTGGTAGCGAGATTAGTACAGAGAAGAGGGATGGAAAAGATGAAAAAAAATAAATACGAACGAGATGGAATAAATATATTGTTTTTTTTCTTGAAGCAAAAGTATCCGTGCGGAGTGCGAGTTTGCCCCACGGATATACTTGCTTTTACTATCTCTCTGTTTCTGTCTGTCCTTTTCACCGTTTCTTTTACTCTACGTCACCTTGAATAAATTTATACAAGATTTTTGGCTGCATACTCTGAACAAATTTCCATTATTCTACTGAGAAGTCGTGTTACAATTGAGGAGGCACTCAATATTATTCATTGCATACTGAAAAATACGTGCAAAAAAATTTCCTACAATCTTTTCATTACATCAAAATACTTAATAAATTGTTTTATAAAAATACCGTAGGTATACTACCAGTTAATCAATTTATGGAATATATAATATCATTATTCCAATAAATATAATGAACTACGCTCAATTTCTATATCTACATGCACCCATACATATACACATGTTATACATGGGTAGATATTCATAAGTTTACCTTGCTAATCAACCAACAGATGAAACGATGACAATAATGTTGAAATTAATTGCTATCAATTAATTACCTTACATTTGTGAAAACGCTTTTTTTTCACATTTTTTCGCTTAAGCATAGCCATATAATTAAATGTAATTTTTCCTGTTCGTAATATTTATATACATATATTTAGATTATTGTTGACATAAATAATATAATATTTGGATTTGCATTTCAATTTTACAGCACAATCATGTGTTAGTTATTACTTCTTACATAATGAGATCACCAATGCGAGATTAAATGAATCAAGTAATCGCCCCTTTCATAATTGGCTAAAGTGTTAGGATACTCATTCCCATTGAATAAACAGCCGACTTGTGATAGATTTATGAAGGTGTGCGGTGATTTTAACCCGCACTGCAGAGATCGTATCGTATCAAACATTCAAATGGAACTATATATGTATGTACATACATATTTATGTATATAAAAAAAATATGTAAAGTATATTTAACGTGACGATTGTATTATCCAATGATATTAGTACAAGTGTATCTGCAATATACCGGGGGCATCTGTTTTAATTTCGTCTTTCCCATCTGACAACAAGACGTGAGAGCTCACAATTTAATTTTCATTGCGGTGAGAAATCATGTGGATTTTCAATGCAATAATTGAAGATATTGAAAAAAAAGAACTGGATATTTTGATGTATATGGTAGCGTAATTGGTAAAATTCATTGAGATTATAAAAAAAAAACATAGATTCATTTGTTAATGCATCTTAATAAATGCATATATATTAAATAAATTTGTGATAAGTCAATATAAAATCTAATATGCAAATAAATTTTTTCCATTTTCCAACGGATTTAAATTTTACATGGATATTAATGTATTTGCAATCGATAAAATCAAGATGAAGTGAAATTTTTCAAGTTAACTCTACCTTGCTGCTGCTAGTTAAAGTGGAACAAATATAAATTGTGACTGGAAGAATGAGGAAGAGGGAGGAGGAATAGCTCGATGAATAAAATATTTTCGGGATGATACAATAAGAAGAATTGATGAAATGGCGGATTGGGCGCTAGCGTAAATATTAAAATATATTTTTCTGGCCCTTTAGTCGAGTGGACTTATCATGGACCCGATCAAAAGATTGTTCTATTGGCAGTGCAGGAGGATAAGTGCGACGTGTATGATTGACGCATTGATAATGCTGATACAGAGAAAATATATAACAGTAAAAATATATGACACGTGTCGTAAATCGATGTGTATATATTCCGCATTCTCAGGGCATAAACCTACATGAATACAACAGAGATATGTGCTCTATTTTATTATAAACACTCGAATATTTATTTTCTTTGGATATGGCCACGAGACTTTGGTGAAGATGAAAAATTATTCAATGAACAGTCTATCACATGTTTTTATATGTAGATATTCGGTTTTTTTTTGGCTCAGAAGCCAATCACCGTAAATCAGCATTTTTCTGAAACTGACTTATGTATTGCAAACGCTTGCCCAATGTGTAATTTTTGAAAATTATATTTAATATTATATTTATAATATAATATAATATCAAATATAATAATATAAATATAAAATTATATTTGGATATTTGAAAAAACCTCATTATCTCATTTGTATTTTTTATTGACTTACACTGATTGGCTTCTCAGCCCTCCATATATAAGTGCTTTTGTATATGTCTTTGAGGAATGTTTGTAGTAATATATATATAAACACTTTGTATGTGCGTGTGCCATTGCAACCCCAGTGACATTATTCCCACATAAAATATGACTGTTTGTAAACGCAATGGTGTACACGATCTCGTATATATTATGCTGTGGCTGTCTTATCATAGTAGAATAGTATTAATACTCTCATAAATTTTTCGATGGGTGCACAATATACGTCACAAAATTTACCCAAAAAATACATTTCGTTTTTATACACGTACATATATAGAAACTCTATAAAACATACCGTAGCCGATAAAAAAAAACATTTCCTTTTTATTCTTTTTTTCATAAAAAAAAAAAAAAAAAAAAAAAAAAATCAAATAAAAAAAGATTAACGGTTTCACGAGAGCGTTGGTTTGAATATTTGCGCAACAAGCGCAGCGGCCACCTGGTCCATACGCGCTTCCGGTCGTTTAATATTTATTCCTCACAACCTTTTCCTCATCATGCCATCCTTCTCTCTCTTTCTTTCGTTCACGCTCTCTTCAATTTTTCTCTTCTCATTGTATATGATTTGCCAATGAATTTATAGTTCACACATCGCGACCAACAAGAAATCTATACACACGCTCAGCGGCTTGCATTCTCCGACAAATATCTGTTTGCAACGCCATTACGGATTAACGTGGATCGTAAATTCATTGATATATTTACTGTATAAATGGACCCTCGCGAATATACGGCTATCCATACGCACGTTATGTTTATGTTTAAATCTTATATTCATTTTTTTCCACAACTCTATAGATGTACATATATATATATATACATAGAGCATGGTATTATGACACTCCACCTAGGATTCTTACAATAATGACATCACATTATTGTTTAATCGAGCAAAGTCACGCGAAATTTTTTTCATAACGCCTATGGATGAATTTTCAGCCTTTACAATTAATTAAATATCCACATATTTTTATTTCAAAATCATTGATAGTAATAATAATAAAAATTCGTAGGTATTATTATTTTTCATAATAAATACATTTGAGTTTGAACCGTTTTAAAGGAATAATATGATGGGGAAAGAATACAAAGCAATGTATTTACGGTGATGTTTGATTTGTATTTTCCAATTCACCAAATAATCAATATATGTGTGTATATATATATATATATATATATTGAAAATTGTGATGTATAAGAGGAGAGGACACAAATCCCACTTCCCCTATACACACTTGTGTTTATACCATTGTTATTCACAAATAACAGCCTTAATATACCCCACAATTTCCTCGAGATTTTCAGTTTACTCTCCTGTTATTTTTTCCTCTTTTTCATTCAGCTTCATTCTCCATGTCACTATTGCCTGAATGCGAAACCAACGAGTGTGTGTGTGCTCCGTCAACCAGAAAATTGCAGATTATTTTATTCCAATACGATAATGATTCTCGTATATATATATACATATACATATAGGTAGTACTTACATCATGTATGGATGATGATGTTTCTCCCTAGTCCCTATGAAACATTTATTCAATCACCTCTCTTTCATTTCATCCCGTAAAGTGCTAACAGAGAAAATATGTAGTGTGTCTTATAGCTCGTTTCTCAGCATTTTAGAAATTTAGCGATACAGTTTGAGTGTAATCTATGTATTATCTTGTGGGACGTGTATATCAATTGTAAAGTGAATGAATTGGTTAACTCACCAACCGATTTTTTATTGCAATATTATCAATATATTGAAGTTAGAGATTATGATTCATATATATAAAGTTCGCACATATACATTAACATATATGAATGCACGTGTGTGTGTGTATGTGTATATATATATATATATATACTTTAGATCGTTGTTTTTTCTCCATCTGACATCTCTCCGGAAATATTTTCGGACTATCGATCATCAGTTGGTACGCAGCGATACGCGTGACGCTATGTAAATATACATGGGCTTACAATAACGACAACACAGATATATTGGAAGTTTTGGATAAAAATACTTTTGGATTGAGAATAATCCTATATATATATATGTATATGTTTCAGGTGAGTGTTTAGATTTCCTATTTACCTTATTTCCCTATATATATGGGAAAATAATGTAAATATATATATATATATATATTGGGTTACTTATTTGTTTCATACACTTGCACATAATTTATCATTGTAATCCGAAGGAATTCACCTTTCACTTATAAATATATTATGGAGAATGGACGATGCAATGAGTCTCACACTTTTATTACTTTCAATTTTAAATAAAAAAAAATTAAGACATGTATTGAGAGGAATAAAATTTATATCTCTTTTCTATATATAACTTTTTATCTTTTGATTGAAACGTCAATCGATTCTTCCTGTGAATCAAGCTGGCATAAATTGCGTCCATTGTACATGCCATCATCGCATACCATCGATCGAATAATTTTATTCGTTTCGTCACAAACGTATATAATATTTAAAGAGAGACATTTTATAATGTTGAAATGAGAAAAAAGATCGGGCCAAGACCTCCCGATATATAATTTATACAGTGTAAGAAAATATTTCAAACAGTTTGGGCTTGACGTGGGCGTATAATATTCCATTGCGGCACGTTAAAAGTCTTTTGCTACATACAAACATGAACAATATAATAATCTTCTTGTACCCGTACGCAACACATATACATATATACCTATATATATACATATACATATATATATATGCAAGCACATATGATACGTGAACTATTTATAATATTTCAATATTATAAAATTTCTTTTTATAATTGCATTTCTTCATTTTCTATTTAGAGAATTAATTTTACTTTTTATTTTCAATTAATTGTTGAGCCTCGAGTCCAAGTCACACGCTACATACAATATATATGTATATATATATATATATATGTAAAACGCCATTAATGAACGATAAAAATGCAAGGTCCATTAGCGAAATATGGAATATTCGCATGTGTGGAAGCAGAGAGGTCACATCGTGTTTCCTATATATATATATCACGTACGTAAACCACTCTCGGGTAAAAGGTATCGCGTTTATATGAAGGGATGGTTGTACTCAAAAGTATATATATATATTTACCTTTATGTAGACGTACACATATTTACGCACGTGTCTCTCATAAAGAAGGGGATTTTGCGCGTGACTATGACGAGGCTGTATGTGATAAGAGGAAGAGGGAAGAAGCGAGGCAGGGAATGAATGTGATTAGTATATGTATATGTATAAATATTGAGTTGAAGCTCCATGATCTATCAAAGTTCAGGCTGTGTAGCACAATAATCCGTTTTAGCCTTAGGCTTGAGCCTGCTTCTGACACGTGAGCTACAATTTCAGGCTGCCGCTTAGCAATATACAGCTATCAAAGCCGTTTGCACCACCTATACTAGACAACAGAGAACGAGAGAGAGACACAGAATGAAAATCGGGTTATAATTGTAAAATAGCCTTGAGTCATAATGTGAAGCACACAAACCTTGAAAGCACATAAGTTAAATTATTTATTTATTTATATAAATATAAGTGTATATGTGTGTGCTTATCTTTTTCTTTTTTTTTTCCTTCTTGCTTGTCCTTTTCTGCAAAAAATTGAAATTTCCCTGAATTCTTAAAGCGTTTATTCGAACGAGGAGAGAAGTGGAGATAAACGATAATTCGAAATTTTTACTTTTCATAACATTTTATTTTTGTGACAATAACAAAGTTGAAAGTTCTTTCAAATAACTCCACGTTGTTGTTAATTTCATTTAGGTGATTATTAATACAAGTGTTTGTCATTATACCGATGTGCCAACGTGCCTGATATATTAGGGGAATCATATATAATGGACCTGTCTCATGTATACCACCTCTCTATTATTACTTATATGGAGAGCAATAAAATACTGAGTGCCAATTTCCACATCTATCATATTGATGGCAATAATAGTGTTTTCATTTATATTCTACATTTGAATCATTCGCGGAATTTAATAGATACTGAAGTAATGTGACAATTTAAATGAATAATACTGTATTGAAATAACGCAGACATGAAAATAATGATAATGGAACTAAACTAGTATCCTTGAAGTGTGAACGAAGTAATAAAATATTCGGGACATTAACGACACAATTCGCATCGAACTCTCGACTATTTTTTATTTATTTCTTTATTTTTTTTTCCGTCCCATCTCACTGCCGTGACGTTTCTCTCGTCTCTCATTCTCTCTCTCCGTCGCTCTTTCGATTTTTTCCTCACTTTGATTCGCTCGCCTCTGAATCTATAGGTTGAAAGACGGGAGACTTTCGGAGAAATCACGCTCACTACAGGATAAATGTACAATTCGATAGAGCAAATAAATTCCTCTTCAGTTGCTTGCGCAAAAGGCGTGTGTGGAGTATATATATACATATATATATATATATATATATATATATATTGTATAGCGATTCCACTATCACCACCTTTATATATATATATATTGTATAGGGTAAAGTGGTTAAATACGCCGCAGTGGAGAAAACGCCCCACTGCCTCCAACTCCAATTTTTGAATCAGAGATGAAGCCATTTGTTGGAGCAATCTAAAATAGACAGCCATTAATAACAATGTATGAATGTTGTTCGCACATTGAATATGTTTTCTGTTTTCAAAGTACGGTTTCATGTTAAAATATAATTTCCGAAGTGAGCAAACTTTTTCAGTAAGTTCCATCATTTATTAATTGCACTTTAGCGTAAATGATTTTGCGAAACCCGACTGTGTTATGAGTTACTACGTAACAAAACCAATGCAATGTGTTCAGCATTGTTGGTGCATTTCTCCAGTTCGATTGACAGCTCAAGCGTTTTTCACCAACATTTTAGAAAAATGCCCTACGAAAACATGTGCCTGAAGTGGGGAACGTTCAAATAATCGTTTTTTTATTTAGTTTCATGTGAGACGAATAAAAAATCATAACTTCATATACCAATGCTATAACCAATTTGATTCTTGTTGCAAATGTTTTTAAAAATTGTTGTTTAAATTTTTTTAATATTTTCAACTACCCCGATCGCGCGGAAACCACCGCAATAGCCTCCCCTATATTTAAAAAAATCACAATCACCTAGGAAAATGAGACCCGTCTAGAAATTACTTTTTCAACATTGTTTTTCTACATTTTAGCATATAGAATATACGTAAGAAAAACAATAAGAGCCATGTGAAGCGAAGAAGCATTAAGAGAGGCGATAGTGATGATATCCACTGAATGAAGGGGCACGAATCAGGCTAGCAGAGCCTTTAGAATACCTTCGCGCAGTCTGAGGAATCACTTGGCAAAACGGGATGCAAAAGTGCGTTTCGGGTGTTGTTCAGAGTTAGAGCTTGAGCGTGAGCAAAGGCTTGTCAAGCATATAAATTAACTTGAAAAAGACGGTTTTGCACCCGATGCTGCTGCTGTAAAAAAAATGGCTTTTCGATTTGGCGAAAAACTTGGATCACCCACAGATTCACAAGAGAAACTCGATGAGCTAGTCACGATTGGTTCCGGGCATTTTGGCACTACAATGATAAGCTTTCAATACGCATATAGAAACAGAAGAAAGCAAAATGCAGCTTTTCTAATTCCGAAATTGAAGCAGAGATGAGTCCATCTAGGTCCGATGGTCTTTCTGATGCAGCAGAAGATTGTTGCGTTCAATGTGGTGAATATTATTATTCAACCAAGTCTCATGTTGATTGGATCAAATGCATAAAATGTAAAAAATGGTTCCACGAAACATGTACGAGCTATTTAATGTGTACAATAAATGTGGACCATCCAAAAAATTTCAAACCAAACATTAATATAATTCTTAATATGGAAGCGTATTTTACAGAAGATAAGGTGAATACGCCCTGGCTTGAAAAAAAATAGTATTTTAAAAATGAAAATGTTGAGTTTTCCGAAGATTCATTTTTTTTTCACAATATGGGGCACATTTAACCACTTTACCCCATATAGGCCCCACGATATACCGGTATTGAAGGTTTAAGGAATTGTAGTTCACTTGACAGAGATATAGTGGTGTATAGTGGTGTGAGTGCAACACTGGAATTTCGTCGACTTGTCAATATATATATGTATATGTTTATATGTATTGGACATGAATATATAAAATTAAAAGTACTCAGACATTTGTATATATATATCACAACACAGACCTCCAAAATATAATTCGCAAGAGACCCCGGAATCCCGACCTCGTGGCTCTTCTCATTCTACAATCCCTTTTTTACTCTTCTTTTTCCTCTTCTCTATCACTTCGTTCTTTTTACTCAGAGTAATTAATTCTTTTTACGCTCGTCAAATCAATCTCTTAGTTCACGCGTACTCGCAGCTATGTGTTTCTTTTGCATTATTCAAGATTCATGAATTATCGTAAACTAACTTGAATACGTATCAAAAATAGAAAGAAAAAATTTATATTGAAAAATTGAGAAGAGAGGTGAATAAATATTGTAGAAGGTGGATCGAGAGTAGATACCGCATTTCCAAATAACATCATGGCATTAAATATATTTTCCCCTCGAGGTTTTTCCACATGGAAAATAGACCGCATGGATGGGCAACAAAGGAAATTGAGGAGAAGTGGATGGACCGAGTTTTTGAGGGGGTGTCGCTTCAAACGACAATAGACTTTCAACAGAGAGTTCACACCTCGCATCCTCACTTCTTCCTCCACTTCATTTTGTTCATTTCTCAATGGCATCCCACACATTTTTCTCTGTAATGTTGTCGACGCACTCGAACGATAATGCGGTGTATAAAGGCGCTGCTCGTGTGTGTTTGTATATCACTGTTGCTGCTGCTTCTGCAGGTACCAATGAATATATATATATATATACATGTGATGCATGTCAAGACAAGATGAAATACTGCGTTGAATTGTTGTTGGCCGTCAAATGTCGATAGGCCTTTTTCATGCCGGGAAACTTTTTGACAAAACACTGTTTCGAATGAGTCAAAAAAAAGAGCCTATAAACATTTATTCTATAAATATCGTAATATAAAATATATGCTATATATAGGAATTTGTTTTTTTAGAATGAAGCAATAATATTTTTTATTTTGTCGTAGCCTTCTTGTAATAATACAAACTTTGGATTGTATGTATTTCACAAGTTCAATGAATGCAGGAGTTAAATACACACTTGAACTTAGTTGAACATGTGTGTATGTTGTATCAATTATATCTATTCTATTTAGGTATTGTATCATTAAGGAAGAAAAAAGAATCAGGGACCACCCATGTTATAGATATAAGTAAACGACATTTGTCATTGAAATCGTATTTATGGGCACCGATAGGCGTATCTATGTCAAAGACTGAAGAAGTATATGACAATAAAAAGAAAAATACCGTCATCCAGAATTCACATCTGAGAGCCTTTTCAATTCATTCAATGCATACCATTATGGATAAATGCGCAGGGGTCGCGTGAGTCGCCTGCCATTTTGTGCGAATACATTCCATAAATGATTGATATTTTACAATATTATTTATAAATTATATACACTTATTGTTTTTTCTTTTTTCTTACAGGTTTACATATTGAAAGGTTATGGATTTGAAATCTGGAAAATGAATAAATGGAAAAATGCGTGTTAATAAAAAAATGATTAAAGGCAGACAACCAAGCAATTATCGTGTGTATCACACACATATAATGCAAGGAGACAATGCGGTTGTGTAATGAAACAGAGAGGGAGGGAATGGGAAAAAATGAGAAAATAAGAGACAGGGTAAAAATCAAATGAAAATAATAATGATAAAAATAAGAAAAATAAAAAAATGAACGAACAAGAGAATATACACGCGAGGTGGTCCGACCACTGACGTTATCGATAACCGCTACCACGGGTGGTCCCGTCCCCATACGCACTTTACATGCCAGCACCCACGCACGCGCGTATATACACCGATCCTGTTCTACGCATCTCATGAGTATCAATGCGTCGCGCAATAATTACATTTGAACAGTCTCTACGTACCACCCGTACATTTTTCCATTATTATAATCTAAATAAAAATAAAAATGAATCAATAAAAACTATATAAAATATATATTATAATTGCGAAAATACAAATAATAATTTACGACATTAATTAATTATAAAAATATAAATAAATTTTTTTATATTATTTCGGAGTATAGAGTGAAATGTGCAAATCGAAATATTTACAAGTAAGATAAGTTAATAAAGAAATTGCAATCTATTGTTCTTTTACCACATTTAGTTATTTATTGTGTACGGCAAGCAAGCAAGCAAGCAAGCACTGTTTTCAACGTCGTCTACATGTTGAGAAAGCTGTCGCACAAATGTTGAAAACTGTCCACGAGTGAATACACACGCCCCGTACAATTGCAAGTCATAGACCTCAGGTGGTCATAGGATTGGTATTGTTCGCAGTGATATTGACGTATTGAACGCGACTAAAAAAACTAACTTATTGTCTATGTACTATATTTTATTATTTTTTTACCACCATTCTCTTCCACCATCAACATAACATATATAAACCTAATTTATTTCATTAGTATCCAATGTCAATTGATATTGATGAAAAAAAATTCGAGTAAGTGCAATAGCCAAATGCGGATATTATACTAGTATGGTTAGGTTGCGTCCCGATGCGTCAGCACAACATATCGACATCGATCTTTCACACATGTGCGAAAGTAAGAAAATAAATGTTCTCATATCTAACCCTAAAAAATGGTAAGTCTCTCATGGGCCTTGTCATCATTTTCATAGGTATATACATTCATTCATATTCACGGTTATTTTTCGATTGAATTGATGAGACCTTTCACTTGACTACTCCACAAATTCCAACACATAAGCCCTCATGCTATTACTTTTTTGCTTCTAGTTTTTTTTTTCTTTTCCTTTCTCTGCCACCCGAAATATTTATTTGCTAACACACAGCACCAAAATTAGATCACATCCCTTTGTGAATGAAAATCCTGAGAATACATAGTGCGTACATGGTATTATATATACATACACCGTGTTTTCTCATATACAAACGTGATTCAACGTTTTTATATGTTATTATTGTGATATTTTTTACCTCATCATTTACAATCATGATGTGTTATGATAAAATCCGGTTGGTGTTCCAGGGATGTTTTCTTTTCATTTATTTTTATTATTTTGTTGAATTTTATTTACATATATAACGTTGCTAAAAGTTCAAGAGAGAAAGAGAAAAACCGGCAACATGGACACTCACTGTTGACGCATGACTAACGACCAAGTGGGACTCCTGCTGCAGGATGCTATTTTTTTCTTCTCTAGCTCTCACATTCCTCATATCTTTCTCCCTGTTTTCTATTCATTTCAATGGTATTTATTTCAATTGTTTCATCTTTTTTTTTCATTATTTATTTATTTATCATTAATATTCCAACCGCGAGTATCTTGAAGTATATATCGATTATTATTATAATATTGGGAGCCGTTTCTTACGTATATGTGTATTTAATATAGAATATACTCGTATATTCGAATAATTATATATTTTTTTTAGTAGTCAAGTCGTGACATGTATATTTCTCTTTTATTTTTATATTTATCCATTTATTTACACCTATATATATAAATTCGATTAGAGAAAATGTTTGAATAATGTATCAGAGAATGATGGGATTTGTCTTTGCGATCGGAAAGTTCATATTACGTGACATGGCTATTCTTTTAATCGAAACAATGGTCAACTCACATCACTTATATACAGATAGTGTTGTTCACATTGATTGAATAGAAGAAATATATGTACTATTAATAGATGATGCGTCTACATTGAATGCATTTAGAAGATATTATTTGTTTCAACAAGGCCAGCTGGGTGTTTGATATTCATTTAACGACGACAACATAATTGTCAGGCGTAGCATAGAACATAATGAAATGTATTAAGAGAAAGAATTATAATAGAAGAGGAGGAAAGATGACAATCTCAAGGCTGAATAGAATACGACGACAATGAATATTTTGGGAGTTGCCATTATTGAAGCAAGTCTTTTGGATGTTTCGCGACTCAATCGCGACCGCTTGATGGAACGTGCAATTTTATACAAATAATACCACATCCTACCTCACTAATTTACCCCACACAACTCTCTCTCTCTCTCTCTCTCTCTCTCCCTCTGTCGTTATCTTTTTTCATTTTCTTCTCTGTCTATTCGATAAAATCGCCTGCCGAGAACTGGAATATCATAAAGAATAACCATGGTGGTATAAGTGAAGAAAATATAGATGAAGGTAAAATGAAGAACTGAAAGAGAGGGTGAGAATTGCTGTGATATATTAAAGACAAACTATCGCAATGCAACTGTTTCATATTTTTTTTTTACTTCGTACATTCTCTCTCATTTATTTATATATTTAATATTATTATTATTTTTTTGTTGGGTACTTGTATTTTTTCAATTACTATTCCAGTCAATCCACTCAGCCTGTGATATAGCACTTGGCAATTTATTATCTGGAATTCATTCGAGATGTTTAAATTGTAGTTTTTCGTCTTTTTTTTTAGATAGAATACTCGAGTTCACCTGCACACTTGGATATCTAAATTAATCAATGACATTTAATATTAAATAACAAATTGATGAATTTAGGTTCTATGACAGTTGCATCATATATAATAAAAGTTTGTTAATCAACTTTCTGCTTAAATCAATTAGGTATATACATGTAGATTGTGAGATGAAGTTTATTTGGTGCATTTAGAATTGATATAATAATCGGCAACAGTTGCACTTTCCTAAGGTGGCAATCACCAGAACAGTTTATCGTATATATATATATATATATATGTCTTATTTTTGTTATACATATATCTGTTTCAATAGGCAGTATGCTGCACTGAGCAGAGTATAGGGAAGGAGCTCGAGATGGACTGAATGAGTAGCATAGTAGCATGCGACTGTGACAAGCGTGAAAATGTACGTGAGATGTAACTCCATGGCGAAACTCTCACCGTAAAAATCCTGGAAAATGTGGTGTGCCAACGTTTTGCGCTGCTAGTTATTTTAACAAACTCTCCTCGCGCTTCTATGCTCATCTTTTCTCCCTTTCGTATTCATTTTCTTTTCTTTTTCCTGTTTCACAACAAGTATGAAGAATCAATCATTTCGTTTCTCTACAGCTATTTCATTTCTAAAAGTCTTTCATTTCAATTCTATTTTTTTTTTTATCCATTGTTTTTGTTACTGTTATACGTAATGACTTTTATTGATAGGTTATATTAAACAGTCATTTAACTTTGAATTCTGCAAAACCTTTTTTTTTTATCATTATTTTTGTATTGGAATATATCTTATCATTAATTTTTTAATCCAGCATTATATCCGTGTGGTATAATTGAGAAGTTAGTTAACAAAAATACAGTGAGAAATATGAGCGAATTTTTAATTTTATATGGTCGCGTTTCGCATAATTGAATGTGATAAAAAATGAAAAGTTAACAAAAAATACTTTACAAGGAGTATACAATGAAAATTGAGGATATAAAAAACACATAGAATGTGAGACATCTTTTACATCTATATGTTCATTCTTTCATTTTGCGTCTGCTTCTTCCTCTTCTTTTGCTTTGGCGGCTGCTGCTGCTGCTGCTACTGCTGCCATTCTAATACAATTCAATGACTAACCCAATTAGCAAGCACACACCCTAAAGGATAAAAAAAAATATTTACATGACATGCCACTTTTATCACTTTTCTATTGTTCCATTTGTGCTGTACTTTTTTTCTACGCTCTACTCTCCATTCTTCGTTCACATATCCATATACTTACACAAACACACATATATATATATATATATATATATATATATAAACTCTTCAAAGATGGTGCGACTTGCGGTTACAGTTACGATTTAATGACCGACCAAGACCCATTTCGTTTCAGTTTGCGATCTCACCGATCGTATAAACCAAAACTTGCGTCAATATATAAACACCTCCCGGGCTGAATTTTCGCATAAGAGAAAAGAAGACAAAAAATAGCGAGCGTGAAAAATGTAAAGAGAGAGGCACGACTTTTATCTTCTCATCTCGACATTTCGTGCGAAAATTTTTCGACACCACATCGTTCTGACCAAAAGAATGTGTTTGTGAGTGTGTATGGGTGTATGTGTGTTTGCATTGAATACACTGTGACAAAAATAACTTGTGTGGATGACTATAATATAAAAAAAATGCGACTAATGTGCTTTTTTTCATTTTATTAATTTTTATTTTTCCACCTATTTTCAATGATTCTGGATGCCATTAATACTATAATATAATATGAGAATAATTTCTTTTTCGCGTAAGCATCATCATTCCGTACAGTACTATATTACCGTATGCTGTAAGGAAGCATCTGCGTCACACTGAAAATGAGAACGTCCACGAAAGATACAATGAAACGAGACACAGGTACCGGGCGACGTTCCAACGTTTCTCCCAGTTGTTATATACAGTATGTATTTATATACGTATGTCTGCTTTAATCGAATATATGTACGTATTTATGCTCTTAAGTTCGTACAAGTACTCGACTCATTCTCGAATATCTATGTATAGAGATTTGCGTGAGTTTGCTAACCGAGGAAAATACACGTTTAGCTCTCAGACAGAGTGTAGTATAGCAGCATAAACGGCAGACCGCGTGGCAGTCGCGAGCTCGCCGGCATTTATTTATATTATACGCAACGAGGCTGCCAACACACGCGCATCACTCCCAAGAGAGGAGAGATAGAGAGAAAAGGAGAAAAAAAAGCTACATCACGATGAAACAAGTGTAGTTTCAACTTGCCGCCATTTTACCACACCGTCCACCGTCTATATATACGCGAGGGCGGTCTGATAAGTACTTAGCCTCACCGCTCGATGGGGCGCAATTGCAAAATAAAATTTACTGCCGTGTAGAACATTCTCGTAGACGGTTATTGTCGAACATTCAGCCGAATCGGACGCGCAGTTTTGTTTTGACCGCTTGTGGAAGCGGACGTGTCCGCGGAGTTTAGAAAAATGGAAAAAGAGCAATATCGCCGATCGGGTGCTTCGCTTTTTTTCGATTCTTGTTTCTGGAAGGGAAATCGCGCAGTGAAATTAAAGACCGCCTGGATGCTGTGTACGGTGACTCTTCCCCTTCGATGGTGAGCGTAAAAAATCGAATTACCGACCGATATTGCTCTTATTCCATTTTTCTAAACTCCGCGGACACGTCCGCTTCCACAAGCGGTCAAAACAAAACTGCGCGTCCGATTCGGCTGAATGTTCGACAATAACCGTCTACGAGAATGTTCTACACGGCAGTAAATTTTATTTTGCAATTGCGCCCCATCGGGCGGTGAGGCTAAGTACTTATCGGACCGCCCTCGTACACGGAGAGAATTTTATACTAAATATTATGACAAAAATCAGGAGCAATATTTACCGTGCATTCTAGTAATCTTGGGACATCGTTACTTCCGAGTACTCATTACCACATACCATACGAAATTTTACCCTTGGCATTAGTAAAAATTATTTGATTTCATTTCTGCACTTGTGCATGGTAAAAAACGCGCCTAGCACAAAGTAAATTCAACACATATAGCTGTATATATTTTATACACCAAACATTGTAAAACAAAACCCCTTAATGTAGAGCAAAAATAATATCCGTTGGGCGGGGTATTCTTTATTGACTGTAGATCAAAATATACTCTTAGTTCACCACATAAAAATAAATTATGGATTTTGCGGTGAAAATTATTTTCTATGATTACTCAATATTCACACACAATTTATACAATTGCTTTATTATTGAAAAAATTACATTTCCATGAATTATGTGTGACTATTTATGCAAAAATAAGTGAACATCAATTACTATACAAAATATGTTTTATTTGCTTCTGAATTAATGCCATTTATTTACAATATTATTATGGCTTTTATCATTATGTTGGAAAAGTACGTGGTCGATTTTGTTTCTATCCTTCTTATCATTTTGATTTCCGATATTTGATTTTTTTTTTATTTTTTCTATATATTTGTTTCAATAAATTCTTCCAACTACGCCAATCAGACTATATTCGGTTTGTGCTATTTCATTATGAATTTACATCGATGCGAGTACGTACAAGCTTGTGCATCATTTTACACTTAATACAATTATAATAAAAATTATATACTTACGTTCTCGATTATTTTATTGAAATACCACAATTTCGCTAAAAATTACAAATTACAAGACACAAGAGACCCGAATGGAAACGGCAGTTGTTGATGGCTGTTGAGGTTACGTCCGCGAATAGGAAACATATATATTCGCCGAGCGGCCGGAAGTATCCGAAACACACCGTGCATTTCCGACCGTTTACCATGTAAAGTATAGTACAAAATATTCGAAATTTTCGCATAATTCACTCGAGGAATATGCAACTTTTATCACATAATATTATCAGCATGACGAATAGTATGGTAGAGATTATTAAGGATAATTTAATATATTTCTAGCATTAAATAAATTCACCTGTATATTACCCCGCAGTTGAGTGAAATATATTCTCAACTCGTACAATATTTACAGCAGATCACTCTAAAAATGCGCCTTAAAATGTGTAATATTTCATGAAATGTTGATGTGTCACAGGCTTACTATGGTTGACAGGGTGACAGTTTAGTATAAAAGTCTCTCCATTCAGGCATAATATAAATATATAAATTTATTCCTCACTTCCATTCCACTTGCATCCGTCTTTACACCAAATAAACCATATATTCTACTTAAAAAAAAATTTATTTCCACGTAAACAAAAATATAGTAATACTTAAAATTCCATCAACTATTTTGGAATTTTTTTTATTTGATACGCATATATTTTGTATTAACTTTTATTTATCTACCAGAATATTTTGTGGAGATTAATTAATTTTTTTATTCATGATAAATGTAGAAAAATGTGAGTGCGACAAAGTTGTATACGATGTTTTGGATGAAGGCAGAAAACGAAATGCGCGATTATATATATAGAATAAGAGAGGGAGAGAGAGAGAGAGAGAGAGAGAGAGAGAGAGAGAGAAGGAGAGAAAGAGAGTCATGGACAGCGGCGAATCCCCACGAGCAAAAATGCAATGATGTATGCGTTCAACACACGCTCGGGCCTTGTATTCACGCGTTCAGCATCGGCTAAGCCGTATCGAAAGAGCGACATAGAGAAAAAAAAAATAGAAAATAAAAATAAAAGAAGAATGCGCGAGAGTCTAAACGATGCGTTGATCCTCCCATTTTGGCCAACCGCTGGCCCTTCAGTATAAGATTCCTCGGAGCAGAGCCCACTGGCGTCTATACTCACCGGTCTCCATTTTTTTTTGTGCTGTATACATATACATGAACTGATTCAACATTTGAAACTAAAATTCTTTTCAATATATAACGGACGTTGTCCCATGTGTCAGCCTCTTCTACTGTACGCAACTAACTGTATATGTATATATTTTTTTTTTGTTTTTCATCATCCTTCTTTATTGAATGAAAAAAAGAGAAAATAAAGAAATTTCACTATTTATTACTTTTGTTTTGGATAACAGGTTCCTTGGATGCTATAAGACACCATCGACACGGAGTGTGCAGTTTCCCGCTGCGTGTGTATAATTACTTAATTTAAAAAGCAACGGGTTGTACATTTTTATTCAAGAACAGAAGTAAGTCTAGAAAATAAATGTTAAGATGTATGTTTAATATATTATTTTTGCATATCTCCATTTTATTATATTTTTTTTTTTAATTGTTTTCTTCCAATATTTTGGTCTGCCAATTTTGTAATACACACAACACATTCCACGTAGTTTTTTCAGTTTTGATTCACATTCCTCAACTCGCGAATTGATTTGTTTGTTGACTTGACTGGTGAAATTTTATTCTTTTTTTTTTTACTATTATTTAGTTTGCTGTTTTTTTGTTTTTCACAATTACGTGGAGAGGGTGATGGTTACAGCCGGATGCTTGCAAAGATTGAAAAGCTACTTGGAACGGAAGAATAGAGTCTGGCGTTCGGTGGGCTGATAAATTTCACGGGATAACTTGAAAGATACGATAAGTGCTTGTCGACGAGAGATTCAAGACACCGAATTGAACGAGACGAACGGGTTGAATGAGCGAAGCAAATAAATGAAAGAAAACAAAACAGATTCGATTGCCCAATCGTTTTGTTATCATTCCACCAAATACTTCCCATACATACGTACATACACGGATGTATATTCCACATGATCGTCAATCATCCAACTAAACATATCCATTCCATTATAAACATTTCCATATTTCCAATGAACAAAAAAATGTGCCGTATCATTTGTGCTTTTCCCGAAACATTTCCAAATTTCATTTTGCTTATTTATCATTTTTATTATTTATTTCTGCGATCTATATATATATATTTTCAAGTCTCACCCTCATTTCCTCTTTGATATTTTAATACATATACATATGAAGCGTGATACGAGCAAAAGACTGTTTGATTTTTTTTTCCTATCTTCATTTCATCAGCCATGCTAGAAGAGAAGAGTGAGTGCAAAAACTTTAGTAATGGAGGTATTAAGGAGGTAGGTAGTGGTGAGTTAGCGAGTGAGACGAGAAATATGTAGAGATTTAGAAGAGCGACGAAAAAAAAAAAGGAGAGAGAGAGAGAGAGAGAGAGAGAGACATGGAATACCAGTGGCACTCAAGTAGCAAGAAGTATCCAATTTAAAATGTAAATTACGATGCAATATTTGGCGCTTGGTTTGGCGACGAAACGCGAACGAAATATCCGCGAAATTAAAATGTAATTTAATTCGTTGGGGCGAATGAGCGCAAGCGCGGCCCGTGTGCATCCAAGTCTCGTCGCGTATCCGCCAGGCGTATATAAATATATATATATTTAAATATTTTCTTTTTTTTCAACACTCTGCTTGGTTGAGAAGTCCACAGTATAATGTGAACTTGACGAGAAACATTAATTTGATAAAATGTGCTTGAATATATTTCAATTATCACAAAATTGAAAATAATGATTTGATTTTTTAATAAATACACATATATCTATATATTACATTGACGGTACAGACATCTTATGTAGATATGTACAACATACACAATTTTCTCTGTATATTAATTTATACATATACTCGATCAATATGAAGATTGATCCATTGATATTGAAAAGGAAGACGATGCGGAAATGGTGAGGAACCCTCAATGTTTAATTTGTTCTAACGTCAATGTGTCGTTATGTCCGCTCTTTTGTGAATCTGGGGAAAAGCCGCGTCGACCAGTTTGTACACTCTCACTCGCTCCCTTCATCTCTTGTTCATTTGTATTTCAACAACGGGGCGTTAGGTACAACTCGAACAAATGTCCGACAAATACGTAGTACGAAATGGTATTTGAAAACGGCCACTTTTCCTGCCTCAACTCACCTATATATACGCATATATATATATATATATATATGAGATACGTTCCTACATGGTGGAATATGTCATAGAGAAACTATTGAAGGGTGCCAGATATATAAGTGCCAGTTGAGTGGGGCTTGAATCGATATGATTCGCATTGATTCGTATAAAAATTTGTGAGATGTTATCTTTTATGGAAATACAAGAGATTAATTTACTACTTAACATTAAGTGGTTTTAACATACAATTGATTGTGTTTTTTCACGGATTCCGACACAATTTTTAAATTTGAAAAATGCTGAATATTGCATATATATTGAGCATGCAGTATGGTGCATTTATTGATTCGAAGAAATTTAGTAAAGGGATGGTGGTCTTACCCCTTGGATCGCTTTTGATTTGGACGAAATGTGGCAATGTGATATGTTTACTTGTCGTGCACGCCCAGGAGGCCGCTGCGTCGAATTAGATAAGAGTATATAGTGTTGTATAGTTGTGAGCATAGTATAAGATCAGGGGATCAAGGTGTAAAGAAAAATCGGGTAAAAACGACGACATGATAATGGTATGAAGGGCCGATTGCAAGAAAGTGACGTATGTGAGTTGTACAAAAATGTTTTTTTTTTTTTTTTTCCCCCCCATAGAGATGCTTAATAGATAACTCATTTATATGAGCAATCTTGTAAAATTATTCTTTGCATTTGTTGACATTACCATATTCTAGAAATGGCGATAAAAAAGCACGTACTATTTTTGAATATATTGAGGTCAATAAGAATGAGAGTTCATTGGCATTTCAACAATTAATTTTTATCATGACTCTTTGTTCTCTAGCGGTTTTCTAATTAGTCAATGGTGATAGACATTCGCGATAAAGATTTTGCTAACATCGCTCGGAAAAAAAAAATATATAAATATATATGGCTTTGTAAATCGTTGTATATGTATATAAAAAAGTGTCTGTCTTAATTATATCGACGGAGTTTGCGAATGAGAGGTCGTGTCTAAAGGGATTAATTATCTTCGGACAAAGCCACCCCTTTGAAAAGAGGTCGAGATGAATTGTGTATCATGACCTGTGCACATATATATGTGAATGACGGTGTGTTCATTATTACGCCGTCAATATTTCTATATACAAGCATATATAATAATTTTCTTCGTCAGCATCTCTGTCAATCTCTTGTGGTTATACCTATGAATATATTGATATATAATCCACATTAATATGAGTGCAATTGATATATATATATATATATATATATATATAGAGCTCAATAAATTGCGCTATATATATTAATCCGATTTATTGTGATTAAAAAAAATGAATTATTCAAACAATATTTTTACTTTTTCACCAATTCTTTACACTCACCTTTACATTCATTGGCGTCTTTGGCAGTGGCTCGCGCCCACGGTCTATCAAAATGAAATGGTTTGCATCTTTCGCAATCCCTGCCGGCTGTATTGTGTTTACACTCACACGCCAATTCGCCATCTTTACCCATAATACATTTAGCTGCGTGTCCATTACATTTGCATCTACCACCAACAGCAAAATCAGAAACTGCATAATGATGTGCGAGCGATGTACCGCTTGTAGCAATTACAATTGTGCTTGTCGGTAAAATTTTCGGTTGAAAATTCATTTCCTCAATCTCAAGTGCAT
Organism: Galerucella tenella; assembly: GCA_910591685.1. Lineage (NCBI taxonomy): Eukaryota > Metazoa > Arthropoda > Insecta > Coleoptera > Chrysomelidae > Galerucella > Galerucella tenella. The sequence continues at coordinate 112,590 of CAJUYH010000025.1, forward strand.
CATTTGAATGCATCTCCTGTGGCGTCAATACTTGATGTACCGATGGCGATGATGTAACATGAGGCTCCATTACTTGTTGCAACAAATTATTCTTATGTATTTTCAATTTTTCTTCACGTTCACGTTCACGTTCACGTTTTGTTAATTCCTCAATACCCAAGTCCTCCGGGTTTATTTCGGGTTGTGGCATATGAAGACGATTGAATATCACACGAATATCTGTGGCAGTCACCCAATCTTGTAATACAGGTGATGTATCAAAATCAGCTGCTGATGGTCGACCCTCCAATGTACTAAAGGCAATACGACCAACTGGTCCCAATCCATCGCCACCAGTAAATCTATGACTATCAGTGCATCTTGCTTCTTGTTCATTTGCTTTGGTAATTGTTGCACGATTTGGTCTACCATAGACACGACGACATTGCGATGAATAAAATTGGAATGGTTGCCATGTTTTTCCATAATCCATTGACTTGTAAATAGCAATTGAGTCGGGTTTCGCTGCTCTGGGACAAAATTGCAAACTCACATATGTCAATTCGTATTTTTTCCCCAATGACAATGTTAATGTGATATTGTCCGGTGGTGCATTGAAATTTTGTGATGATATTAATGGTTCACTTCGCCAGCACGTCACATTGTTTGGATTGTTTAAGTCGGTCAAATGACTTGGTGGAAATCGACGTCTTGGCGTCGTATCATCGCAAACGTGACACTGACCAACTCCACTAATACCACCAATTTGTTCTGTCACATCGCAGTATCTTGTTGGTCCACCTGTGCCACATGATGAGGACGCTTCCACTGTAGCGCCAAATGCGGCATTGACGAAATCAGGGATACAGCGACGGGCACGTTCCTCGTCGTAACACGGATCTGTTGAAATTTGTTGGCTTGAAAACATTTTTGCGAATATTTCACTTCCGCCAGCTGCCATGTGGACAAAAATTGTGAACAAGACAACAGTAGATATCACTGTTCCAACTCTTCGTGACATGTTTGGTTTATTTAGCTCTCTGTTAAATATTACGTTTTCGTTTGAAAGATGATAAAAGAAATTGTATTGTTGGTGAAAATACTTATTCTATTCTCATAATATTGCTTATATATTTATTTATTAATTAATTAATTTTTTTATTCTTACACAAATTAAATTAACTTTCTCCACAAGACAAATAATCTATCTTCTTACAATTACTTTTTATTCTCATTTATTTTCTTATATTGCATGAATATTTATGAATGTTGTAATAAATATTTCTTATTTATCGTGCACAATTATTTCACTTCAACTAATTTGCAACATTGTTAAATAACACACAATAATTATTTTAATAATGCCTCGAATATTTTATTTTTATTGATATATTAGGCAAAATATAAAATTGCATATATTGATATGGTATATATAATATTGAGTGGACGAAAATTAGCACATAGAAACAATACACGACACACAAACCACACTCAGTGGCGGCTTGCCGTTAACTGAGCGCGGTCACGGTAAATGCACGTCCGAGTCAAAGTCCCTCCCTGAAAGCTCCAACTCCCCTACCGTGGTCCTCGGCCAATCGGGCACAACATACTACTCAGTATATATAACTTCCCCACCGACGGGGCACACGTTTCACGAGCCGCGGCAAAGGATCACGAGGGATGCTGCGCGCGATTCACAATTACGCTCAAAGCACAACGAAGCACTAAAATCAGGGACCAACATGTACAATAAAATAGTGCATGATGCAGTCATTGAGGGATTGCTTAACCCCAATAGAAATCATGAATGGAAATTTAGCATTATCTTTTATCCGTAACACAAACACGAAACAATTCATTTAAACTATTTTCCAATTTCCACATCTTCACTTTCTAAAATTATAATATTTTTTTATATTCTTTTAAAATATACTCATTTTATTTTTATATTTTAATTGATAAGACATGGGTCTTTTTCTAACGATCAAATAGATGATGTATAACACACACACGCGCACGTATGCCCATCAATATATATATATATGAAGAAACATTTGAGTAGCCACCGACAATTCACACACAAGAGTGGATTTTTGTGGCAAGAAGTCAAAAGCCTATGGTTTTACTGATGTCTTACGTAATTGAGGCTAATGTTGGTTCGAAACTATACCTCGTTGTGTTGATTACGTTGCATATAACAATACAAATCACTAAACACTAAGAAATGAGTGTGTTTTATTTTTGACGATTTTTTCTTGTAATACTGGTGGCTATTTTAACATTGAAATTGGCTGCTCGGTCCAATAAGGAAAAGAATGGGGAAACAGCGAAAATTGAGGGATAGTAAGACTGAAAAAAGAACAACAAGCGAATGAAACTCCATTTATATATATATGAATAAAATGAACCATTCGAAAATATAATTTGTTAGTGATGTTTGCTGATGATTATTTCTCCACTCGTAAAATACTACAATAATGTGTATGTAATCGGAATTGATTGATTGATTGATTGTTTGTATAATGTTTTGGTTGACTGTATATAGATAAAGTTTGAATTATGGCACATAATGAGCATCAATACCTCTTATTTCCAAATAATATGCTTATCTGTTCTTTCTTTATCTTCTTTGGTGTCGTCACGTAATCGCACCTTGATCACATTCAGTGACGAGCTGTATATTACGCACACCAGTAGCATTTGATCTCTCTTTTTTTTCATATATCTCCTTTAGTTATCATTATTTATTTCTAATGCTATTTGAAAGTATTATTGGCGGAGTGTTGGCGACCCAACAGTGAAAACCATCCACATCGATTAAAGCAATGAGTACAAGAAGAAGAAGAAGAAGAAGAAAAATGAAGAAAAGATAACAAAAATGCAGTAGCCAAGTAGGGGAAAGACCTCAGGAGTGTATAAACTATACATATATATATATATATATATAGAAGCCAACTAGACAAACAATGAAAGACGTTTGGAGATATGTATATATATATATATATATATATATATATATAGGCTATCATGTTGAGGCTGGAGGAACTAACGAAGAGTAAAGTATCCTCCTCTTAGGATTTAAATATCAAAATACGTTATACAAAAGGTCGGTAGAGATGTCGATATAAAAATATATACATATGTAGTAAAATTGTACTATAATTGCATCTTTATCTGATACTAATTTCGACATATGTGGCTTCAATGTTTTTTCATTTTATATCATCCTTATTTTCACTTTTGACGTGCTATGCAAATATTTTCAACTCCTCAAATGTGTATGTGAGTGTGGAATATTGTTTTTGTTGTATCTCAACACAAGAATGATATGGAGACGAGAAAATTTTGAAGAATTTGTTGCGGGTCGTCTATTTTTGTATCGATGGCACCCTCCACTGAATAAAATAATGCCATGAAATAAACAGACAGGAAAGTTTTTAAAAATTTGACTAGGTCAATTACCGGGAAAAATTCACTGAATTCCAATTTTCGGACAGTCAGAGTACATAAAGAAAAAAAGGATGGCAATGTCATCTGTACTTTATCTGTATAAACGAGAGATATTAAGGCGACAGTGCATATAATGACATAACCAAGTTAGTTACATTCTCTCTCTGTCACACATCCATGTATTTCTTCTAGTGCTGTTGCTCTGCTCAACTCCTCCATCCTCGAGTGATCCATTCATCGAATTAATGTAATCTGCAAGGATTCACTCTAGGCACGGTCCGGCACGTGATAGCGTTTCCGACTTTGGGATTAACTCGGTGCGGGTA